>CATIWM010097219.1:0-13748 GCA_949671775.1 Mallotus repandus | reverse complement strand
AAAAGTGACAAGAAAAATAAATATGTAATGAAAATAATAATAATGCGAATGGAATAATAAAAAGGATGATAAAAATATTATTTTCACCATAAAAATGTAGATTTTATGATAAGAATAATAAATTCATCAAGGAGGATAACGAAAATAATAAAAATACATTTTTTGTAATAAAAAGTAATAAAACGCAGAATTAAAATAATCAAAGTGATGAAAATGTCACTTTTACCATAAAAACATTAACTTTATGATGAAAAATGACAATTTTACTCAAAATTGCATAAAAGGCAACAAAAATGCAATAAAAATAATAAAAGTGTAGAATTAAAATAATAAAAATGGTAAAGATGTCATTTCTACCATAAAAATATTCATTTTATGATAAAAATAACGATTTTGCCCCAAAAAAGCATAAAGGCGATAAAGATAACAAAAATAATAAAAATATAGAAATATTAATATAAATAAATAAAAGGGCAAATTACAAAAAAATTCACGACCTTTAGCGCTTTTTGCAAGTTCGATATATCTTTTGAATTTTGACAATGTCATTAACTAACTTTTTAAATTTTGCAATTCAATACACTGGTTAAAAGTCCGGTGAAACTTTACTGACGTGGACACTAGAAAAATCTAAGTCGATCCACCTAAGCACCACGTCAAAACGCACCGTTTTGACTATTTGCAAAAAATACACGACCTTTGATATTTTTTGCAATTTAAACACAACTTATTCATTTTGACAAATTGATACATAATTTTTATTTTTTATTTAATTAATATTTTTAATTGATACATGTAAAGCTAAAATTTAAGTAATGAAAGTTCAAAATTAATTTTTCTAATTAAATAAAATATAAATTTTATCGCTTATTTTTATGTAATGAACATTTAATTGATACATTCAAATTGATATAAAATTAATTAAATCAAATTGTATTTTATTACTTAAATTGATTTACATATTAAGTAAATTTTATAATTAAATTATACATAAAATAATTGATGATATATACGTCTCATTGAAATCAAATTTTAATTTTTCTTTTTTTTATGAATTTATAGTAATTAATTAATTTTAATTTTTAATTAATATTTTTCTTATTTAATTAATTTTATATTTGTGATTAATTATATAATTTGATTTTTTATTAATATTTGTAAATTTATTTTTTGATTAATTAATTAATTTTATATTTTAATTTAATTAATTAATTTTATATTTTTCAATTGATTCATGCAAAGCAAACATTTAAGTAATGAAATTAATTAAAATTAATTAATAAAAAATATAAAATTAAAGTATTAATTAAAAACTAAAATTGATTAATTACTATAAATTCATCAGTAAAAGAAAAATTAAGATTTGATTTCAACAAAAATATATATATTATTAATTATTTTATGTATAATTTGATTATAAAATTTACTTAATATGTAAATCAATTTAAATAATATAATACAATTTGATTAAATTAAATATTTAAATATTATAAAATAATAATGTACTCTAAAATAACTAAATACATATCAATTTGAATGTATCAATTAAATATTCATTGCATAAAAATAAGCAATAAAATTTATATTTTATTTAATTAAAAAATTAATTTTAAATTTTTATTACTTAAATATTTGCTTTACATGTATCAATTGAAAAATATAAATTAAATAAAAAATAAAAAATATGTATTAATTTGTCAAAATCAATAGGTCATGTTTAAATTACAAAAAATGTTAAAGGTCATGTATTGTTTACAAATAATTAAAATGGTGCGTTTTGACGTGGCACTTACGTGGATCGAATCAGATTTTTCTGGTGCCCACGTCAGCAAAGTTTCATCAGATTTTCTACCAGTGTATTGAATTGCAAAAATTAAAAAGTTGATGAATAACATTGCGAAAATTAAAAAGATATGTCGAAATTGCAAAAAGCGTTAGAAATCATGAATTTTTTTGTAATTTGCCCTAAATAAAATTACAGAAAATGAATAAATTAAAGTGATAAAGATAATATTTTCACCATAAAAATGTGAAGTTTATGATAAAAATATCAAATTTACCATAAATAGCCTAAAAGCAATAAAAATAAGAAAAAAACTATAAAAATAATAAAATATTGGAATATCAATAAAAATACAGAAATGAATAATTTGAAATGATAAAGGTGATATTTTTACCATAAAAATGTGAATTTTATGATAAAAATACCAAATTTACCACAAAATGCATAAATACAACAAAAATAGGAAAAAGGCAATAAAAATAAATAAAATGCAAAAATAAATAAATAAATATGGTAGAAATGAAGTGATGAAAATAGTAAACATGACATTTTTACGATAAAAATGTGAACTTTATGATAAAAGGGCTAAATTTACTATAAAAGGCATAAATGCAATAAAAATTGCAAAAATACCACGAAAATAATAAAAAATACATAAATAAATATGTAAATAAATAAAAATTGCAGAAATAAAAATATTAAAGTGATGAAGGTGACATTTTTACCATAAAAATGTCACCTTTATGATAAAAATGCCAAATTTATCATAAATAGCATAAAAATAATAAAAATGAGAAAAATGCAGAAATATTAATAAAAATAAATAAAATACAGCAGAAAAACAATAATAACTTAAAATGATGCAAAAAAAATATTAAAAACGCTAACTTTGCACCAAAATACCCATTTTTTATATAAATGGAAAAATGATGCAAAATTGATGGAAAAATGCTAAGATAAATGCAAACACTCTCGAATTCACCCAAACTTCCCACTCTGTCTACATATCTTATTCTCAAACTTTAAATTACCATAAAATCACAACTTCATCACAAGGCAATAAATAATTAATATAAAATAAAATAAAGTGCAAAAATGATAAAAAAAATGAAAGAAAAGAGTAGAAGAAGAAGAAAAATGCTCTGAATGCATATTTTTAATTAAAATGATTGGGAGATTCTCAGAGGGATCGGGTGATTACCCTTGTAGCGTGCTTTAACTTAGATGTGGTTAGATTTGGATTTTGGATCTAAATCCTAAGAAAAATGTAGAGATTGGCTAAAAGTGTGTCGAATGGGAGTGTGAGTGTTGAGTCTTCAATTCGACAAAGTTTCAGTATACATACATATATATTTTTATCTCCCCCTCAAAAAATGAGGTATGAAGGGTCTATTTATAGGCAAAAAATTGGATTTGGGGTGTGCATGCGGGCGCCTGTGGTGTGAGTGCTCACGCTAGGCGTACGACCGCGGCCCAAGGCGCACAAAATGCAACACGTCAACTTTAGGTGTTTTGAAGCTTAAGTGTGTGTTTTGGGCTTTTTTGGGTATTCATTTTGTCTGAGCACACCCGGGAAGACTTTCAAAGAAATTTTCTCCCTGTCTTGTTGATAGAAAACCTTCATCATCGAACTTTTAGGGGACCATCAAAATTTGAGTATCAACAGAGGTGTAGAGTACTATTTACAGACATGAGAGTCCTTTCTTGTGTGCTAACGTGTGTGGGATACGTGGGTCACACGTGGGAGCATGTGTCTTACACGTATGAGCAAGTGTGTGAACACACAATATTAGTGCATGTGCTTGTCAAAAAATTCAAATTTCAAGCATTTTTAGTGTAATTTATATGCATAGGGGCGCATAGTGTGCATGCAAGAGCACGCGAGGTGCGCGCACAAGCTTTTGTGTGCATGCCCTACGCACTAGGTGCCAGGCCACCCACACTGCATGCCGTGGCGCATGGGTTGCGTGGCTAAATGAGTGTTAGGCACACTTTCATGCATTTTTAGGCTTTTCATTATTCATTTAACTCAGTTTGAGGTTTTCAAGGTCCCTCAAGAAGTTTTTAGACTTAAAATTCGATGGTGTTTTATCATTTTTAGAAGATCTCGAGTCGATCTTCCTAAAGCAAGTCTCGATTTATCAAGCTACACGTTCGAGCAGTTGTGCCTTCATGACAATCACCTTGAGCGTGCAACTAGCTATTCCAAGGTTTCAATATACTGAATCGGATTTTAATTAGCTCAGTCGATAATAAAATTGTCATCTAAAGAGTTTAGACTAGAGTTTAGGTGATTTAATACTCTGCTTTAGGGTTTGTATGCTCCTAAGAAATAGCAATTATTGTTCTTATACTGATCATGTAAATTGTTACCATTATTAGATTACTTTTAGGGAAAGTTAAATTCAACGTATGATAGTTGCCCTCTACTTTTTATGTGTCATATAACATGCCAGTGCTGATGTCAATACATATGAAGCAAATGTAAAGATGTAAAAATTGAGTTTTTAGGTAAGGTACTTACCTGATGAAGTGACATATATTGTTGAACATTTTCGCTTATCTTAGTTTATATCATCATTTGGTGGTTATGCACAATGTAATTGGGGTGTGTCTAAGAATATAATTTAGGATTCATACATGAATGTTGGTATTATATTTTTAGATTCATGCAAAGATTCAATGTATGATTCATATAAGAATGGTAGTGATGCAATTTAAGATTCACTCAAAGATGCAATCTATGATTCACATAAGAATGGTAATGATGCATGCAAGATGCAGTTTCATAATTCATGTAAGAATGACAGTGATTCATATAGGAATGTAATTTTAGGATTCATGCAAGATTGTGATTCAAGCAAAATGATACAAGAACACAATAGTGATATACAATCAAACATATGAGGTGCAAGCATACATATAAAATGCAAATGCAATGCCCACCCATTTCGACATTGTACTTAACACTCACTTTAATGTTAAGGTCACTAACATCCACTTTAATGTTAGGAGGCGATGCCATTATACCATGCTTGAGTGTTGGGCGAGAGACAATGCTACTATATCCTACTTTCATGTTAAGAAAAAGATGGCGCTACTATTACCTACTTAGGTGTCAAGCAAAAGACGATGCTACTATTACCTACTTAGGTGTCAAGAAAAATTAAAGTGTTATTATTACCTACTTAGGTGTCAAGCAAAATGATAATGGCTAATATTACATATTTAGGTGCCAAGCAAAATCATAGTACTTAATAAGGTGTCAGGAAAAAAGGAAATATGATTGCAATTATAGTTGTGATTATGATTGAAATTGAGGTTGTGATTTCTATCATGATTTATGATTACGATTAATGCATGGTGCAATTTTAGGGATCACACATTATGAATGAAAATTTAAGATTCAAGCAAGAGTTATAGTGATGCAGTTTGGGGTCCATACAATAATGCTATTAATATATCTAAAGAATGAAGAAGGCACATGGTATTAATATGCAACCAAGTACATGATATGTGGTCAAGAACATATGTTGCGAAATGCAATGTATCTGGTTTACTTTTTTTTTTTGTATGTGTTTGCCAATCTCAATTGATGATGACTTTGGAATTTTGATTGCAACTTAAAGTCCTAAGAAACAAAGATGCATATATGAATAGTATGCATTCAAGTTTATTCTTGAAATATATTTAAAGAATTTCTAAATTTAAGTATTGAATTAGTTATGGCTAGTTAAGTGCTTCTATTCTTGAATTCTTGCAATTAATTCATTGACGCCAAGAGTCGTATGTACTAGAGGGTTTGTGTTTTCCTAACTATAACCATCTTGAGCTGATACAAATCTCATCAATTTCAAAATCATGATCCATAACCCATGGCCAAGACAATTGATGTTAATAAGTGCAGAGCAAGTTTCCCAAGTGAATTTATAAAGGATTTGCAAAACAAGACTTATAAAGTATATTGATGAATGGAATAAATTTTCATTATTAAGAAGCCTTTTAAGCAAGAAAGTGATAGTTGACCATACATTATTTTTTTTGTAGGGTTTTCCTTTTTTTAGTAATCCCTATCTTTCCCATATTACTTAGCATGGATACTACTAAAAGGACATTTTGGATACTCATACCCCACTTTTAAAGTATTGGATTGCACAAAGATTTTGATTTGATTTTTTTCTTTGCTCTTCCTGCATTTATCCTTTTTTTTAACAAGTGTTTTCTCTTTTAGTATTCCTCGTCTTTCTCACATTGCTTATCATGAATACCACAAAATAGTTTCTTTTGGATACTCTTACTCATTTTCAAGCATTGGAGCAGGTAAGTATGGTCTAGAGATCATAAGCATGTTTGAAAGATGTATTGATAATTGTAATTTATTTTGTTCATCAGTATCCTTTATAATTCTATTTTACAAGCTCTTCTTTCATCCATATGGTAGGCAAGCATTAGATTAATTAAAGACTTAGAGCTATCAATCATGCTTAGAAAATTATGAAACGAGCATTAAAGGAAGACTATAATAATTAGAATCAGCTCATTCGACTCTAATATATGCTACTCATAAATAAATTTGTAAAAGTACATGAAAAAAGCTATTATTATATGTAACAAATGTATCTTTATTATTACTATTGTTATTTTTATTTTTTAATGCATGAATGCAATTGAAGATCAAATACTGAAGAAAAGGAAGAGGACACTCCTCAATGTAGAGGTGGTAGTGAAGGTGGCACTTGTAGGTTTGTTGTATATGGTTTTCATTTCTGTTTATTTCTTTTTATTTTGATGGCTTTAAAACTCGTTACTCATGCACCTTTTGTGCCTCATGTGTTTAGGTAGTCCTATGAACCTTTATTGGGCTTACAATGTACCTGGAGGTGTTGAATGTTCCTCTTCTTATCCCAATAGATATTGTTAATCTCAGGCATTTGATTTGCTTCTTCTAAAGGCCCTGTTCCTTTCGGCTTGGAGGATTTAGAGGCAAACTGGATGATAAGGAACCCAATAGTGCAAGTGGGAGAAGGTCAATAAATCCTTATTACAATTGTTGCGCCTGATTTGAGGATGCCCAACTCCTTCAATTTTTAACTTATATACCACCATTGGGAGCCAAATTGTTTCTTCTTTATTGCTTCATCATTTTGCTGCGTTATTACTTTGACTATGTCTTTTTTCTTCATTTTGCCATGTTTATTCGTGTATTGCTATATTCTCCTTTGTTGCTATCTTATTGCTTAATTATGTTTCGGACTAATACACAAATAAGCCCTTCAACTTGTGACACGGGATCAAATAGGCCAAAGTTGAACTTTTTCAACAAATAGGACTCAATACTTCTACTTTTAGTACCAAATAATCCTAATTTTGGTATCATGATAAGCATGACAATCAAACACTCAAGAAAAATTAATTTTTAATCCTAATTTATTTAATATTAAAAAAAATAGTGTTTATAATAGTTTGAATTTTCAAAACCTTTTGTTTAATGTGAAGGGGAAGTGGCAAGAGAGAGAGAGAGAGGGAGTAGAAAACAAAAAGTTTGGTTTATTAATGTGGATTTTTTGAATATTTCAAATTTAATTTAGTTTAAAAATATTAATAAAATATTTAATATAAATTTTCACTCTATTTTCATAGAATTTGGGTTACACGCACAGAGTTTGAGTTAAAATTGGGCTTATTTAGTACTAAAAGTGGAAGTATTGGATCCTATTTGTTGAAAAAGTTCAATTTAGGCCTATTTGATCCCGTGTCAGAAGTTGAAGGGCTTATTTTTGTATTAGTCCATTATGTTTCCCTTCAAAAGAAAACCATAAGCTTTTGTAATGAGCATTTATTTTCATTTTAAGCAATAATTCTTAGTCAGCACATAATTTACCTTCCCCCTTTTTTTTTTTGCTCTTGTTGCATTACTTCACGGGTGTCTTTTTCCTTTGTGAGTTTGGATCTTGCTTCATTATTCCTTATAATTGCATTTCCCTCTTGCTACTCTATCTCTATTCCATTGATGCTTTTTTTTTTTTTTTGTAGTTTGCTCCATCTATTTATGTTGTTGTATTTTCCTGCAAAAATAATAAAAGAAATTTAGTTAGTATTTATTCTATTTATAGAAAATGATTTTTAGTTAGAGTGCCTTTTAACTTCCCTTTTGTCTGTTTTGTGGTTCACGCTGGGAGGACTTCACACTTTTGATCTTGCCTGGTGGTCTGTAGTGAAGGCATGGTATTGAGAGTTGCCTTTCACTTGTCTTTTAATTAGATATTCACCATTCCTTATGATCTCACTACCAACATTGACTTGCCAATATAAGAGTATCTTTTAATGTCCCATTGAGTCCATAAAGGTTGATGTTGGAGCTATTTACATATTTGTTGAAATGATAATAGGACTTCAATGATCTAAGTAGTTGAGAGGGTACCATCTATCTTGAGTTTTTGCTTAGATCTAAAAGGACTAGGCTTTTGGAACCAAAATATACATTTCATTGAATGTGGGTCCTATCCTATTTAATGAAGTCTATTTGTTGCTCATTTGGATGTTTACACCATATGATTACTCACATGAGTTGATGGCATCTTTATATGGTCCTCATGTTGATACAGGTGCCATAGGACCTTTGTTCGTGTGCTTTTGACTTCCTTGAGCATTTTATCCAATCTTCCTTTAATTTTTAGGTTTATGGCTTCTTAGTGTATTGCCTTTTGATCATGTTCCTACTTATGATGCATCTTTCCCATGTTTGTGTATGCAATGTTCATTTTTATGTAAATGCATGTTTCCCATATTTATGCATGTAATACTCATTTGTATGTAAATGCTCATGATGCATGTTTCTCATTTTTTTGCATACCATATTCATTTTTATTTAAATTCTCATGATGGACTTTTCCCATGTTTGTGCATGTAATGCTTGATGCAAGGGGAATTTTCTAAGGTTGCTTATTAATGGTAAGAGAAAGAGGCACACCATTAAAGTGAAGTTAGGATATCTAAGGATCAAGATTTGTCAACTTGACTAGGAGAGAGAGGCACATCATTGAGCAAAGCTTGGATATCTATGGATTGGGGTTTGTCTTATTAGAACAGGATAGAGAGCAATGGGGTAGTGCTAAAGCGAGTATGTTTACGTGACCCAAGTGTTAGGAATAAGAATGACTAATAAGGCACTAGACCTTTAGCTTTTGACCTTGGAGATCTTTTTCACTTTCTTTACTTAATCTAAATTTACTTTTCTCATCCCTGTCATGATTTCCAAGTACTCAATCAAGGTGTTTATTGGGTGAGAGTATGTGAAATTGTTTGGCGATTGAACCATGGATAGGATGTGACTGATATGCTACCTAAGCATATATTTTAGTGCTAGCCGGCAACTTTTTTGGTTTTTTTTTTCATTTGGATGAGTTTGGAGAGTTTAAAAGGTTATAGTGAGGTCTTTTGTCATGTTTGAACTAACCTTGTGGGTTTCTCTTTTTTAGGCAAGGTTTGTAGGTTTTCAATTTTTGAATTTCAAGCTTATGAGTTTTTTTCTTTGCTTGGGGATTGTGCTGGGACCATTACTGAGACTAGACTTTGTGATTTGAAGGACTTTCATGAGGGGCATCCAATGAATGTTGAAGAAGTTTGGAGTCCCTTGTGATGCCATACTTCAAGATTTGACTACAACTTTCTATGAGCTATAACTCCTTTGTGGGATGTTTATGAGCATCCATGGTCATTTGTTGACTCATCCTCAAGATTGCTTTTTGAATGCATATATGCTTGTATTGTACGCAATGTTGACAATTGCAATTTAGTATGAAACTTTTATACAAATGCCAATATATATAAGATGTTGGTGATGGAGAGATGACAATTATTTGGCTTTTTCTAATGTGTGTGTATGGATGCATGTATGCATATGATGCAGATGACTATGTTATATGATGAGGCTCATGTGCAAGTGCATTATGAGGCTCATCTGCACATATATTATTTGATGAGGAAGATTGCTTGTCTTTCTACGGTGTGCATGTATGTTTGGAATGCCAATAATTATGTGATGTGATAAAAGAAATTGTTATCTCTTAATGGCATTTAAGAGAATGCATGCGGGTAAGTGATTATGCAATAAAATGAGAAACAGGACACGCAAGTATACATGCAAGTATACATGCAAGTGTGCAGGCATGCATATGCAAGTGCTTTGTGTATGTGTAATCAAAATGCTTACACAATACTATGAAGAAGATTATCCTTGTTTTAAAAGGTCATGCACAAGTGCACATACACAAGGAATGCTAATAGTCTTATTTTTTATTGAGGAAGATTATTTTACTTTCCATGGTATGACTACATGCAAGGAATACAAATGATCAAATTTCATGATTAGGGAGAGATGGCATGTATGTGTGCTCATGCGAAATACTAATTATTTCACTTTGGAATGAGGGGAATCATAAATGAATTTGTGAATGGTGATTGTGTTGCATGATGAATGGAAAGGTAGGTTATTTCTTTAAGACATGTGTGCAAATGTATAGGGCAAAAATGGTTATAACTATTTCAAGGGGAAATGGGTTGTATATGCATTTATGCATAGAGTGAGTGCTAATGATTATTCTTTCAAGGCGAAGGACAAAATGACTTGCCTCCCTAAGGAAAAAGAAATGCAATACATGCCTATTGTTTATTAGAATGTGATGCATGTTTATTTTCCTAAGCATGTGTAAGGTGTGTGAGTGAGGACGATCATGCTATAGCATAAAGGTTAATAAAGATTTTTAATTAATTAATTAATTATTTTTTGAAATGTCTATGCAAGTGCACATGCTCATGGAGTGTTGGTTACCATGCATATGTGGAGTATGAAAATGTGTATGCTTATGAAATGTTGATTATTATAGTATGTGACAAGGAAGTTTTGGTTATGCATGCAAGAGTGTGTGTGCTTGCAATGTTGATTTAAGTGTTGATTCATGCATTCATGAAGTACTAAATGTGGTGTTCCATGTCAAAGAGGAAGATTTCTCATCTTTTTTTATGCAGATGCACGTGTGAATATGATATCAATGATTATGATACATGTTAAAATACATAAAATCATTTATTTGTACATGTATACATGTATGAAATGTTGATGATTATGCTATATGGTGAAATGCGAGATTGCTTATCATCCCAAGATACATGAATAATTATGCTTTATAAAGATCATATAATTATTTTCTTTCTTATGCTTATGTATGGGTGCATGCAATAACCATGATGAATGATGATGGTGGGACCTCTCTTATTTTATTATTTTTTATTAGAGGCACATGTATGATGCGTGCATGTATAGAATGATGATGGGATTGCTATGCTAAGAAGTGTAGCATTTACTTGTACTCTTTAGGTATGAATTGTGAGGTGCATGGTCACATATAATGCAAATAGTTATATTACATAATGAAGGCTAATGCTAGGCTTTAAATGGTCTTTTGGCATTTTGAGGCTAAGGCAAGAGGAGTTCATTTGAAAGTTTGGGTCAAGGTCCTTTTGGGAGAGTCAGCTAATTAGTTATTTTTGGATGGAGTCATCAGGATTAATGTTGATAGCAAGAGGACCAACTCATTTAGGTGAGAAATAAGAGATCTTGATGATGATTTACTAAACTAATGACCATCTAGGGTTTTGAGTTTTTAGGATAAGAATTTGGTAGTTTGTTTATCACATGGGTGGTTCTTTTGACCTTTGTTAAGGGTTTTAGCATATTTGTTTGGGTCTTATTAGAACTTGATTAGAATCATTAAGGAGACTGTGTTTTTTTTTATCGGAAACTAATTTGAGTCTTATAAAAAAGGGGTTACATCGCAGAATTTGGTATAGATGTTTGTTTGGGAAAGGCATATTTTGTTAGAAGAAAGTTTATGGGAGTTGGTATAGGTTTTATTGAAAGGGAACACTTTTATTGATGGTAAGATTTGAGTTTAAGGTGGCTTTAGGTAGGCATGTGTCTAGGTGGAAAAAGGGTGTTGTAGGATTTTTAAATGACCATTAGTAGTGGTTGGCAAATCCTTACTTTTCACAATTGCATTTGAAGCTCGATGTATCTTGGAGAGCACTAGAATATAATATTGTTGTAGCACACTTAGCACATCCATTTGCTTAGCATACTATTCTCATGTATGAGATCTTCAAACTTTTGTGTATGAACCTATATGTGGTTGATACTCTCATCACCTTTTTAAGAGGATTGACTTGTACCAAAAGAATGTCAAGTAGAAGTTTATCTATTTCAATATTGGTATTCCTTACAATCTAGTGGTGAATCAAAGAATGGCTCATTTCAGCTGTGATAGCAAGTATTCATTCAAGCACACGCCTTGTATTTTTATTCTTATCTTTTATCTCATTTTCCTTCTTTTTGCCTAGGTGGTTCCCTATTTGGGTATTCACATATCTAGCTAGTCGCTTCTTCCTTTTTTCTCATTTTTTCATCTTTTCTTTCTATTCTTTCCTTTCATTTTTTCTTCTCCTTCCTCTTTTTTTTTCTTTTTCTTTTCCTTGGGATGAGGCTGTTGCAAGAGTTGAACACATGTAGCTTTAATGAAATGCCAAAGTGAGTAATGAAAATCAATAGATTATAGGATAATGACAAATAAAGGACTTAATATTCCATCAAGACATTTGATAAACCATATAAACATCCATTATTACTCATACTACCAGTGAAATAATAGAGCAAGAGTTCACTATTCTCATATAGTTATTACATCCAAAAGGAGTTTTATTGGTCTCCTAATTTTGGTTGCTTCATTCTTACTTGTTCATGTCATTCACAAAGGATAGGCTCTCATGGTTCCCCTTCATCTTCCACCCTTATGATGATTGGATATAGGGTTTTAAAAGATAGATTGTCTTCATAATGCAAATGCTCTGCCACTTGCTTGAGGTTTTTGTGGCCCAACAAAGATGATGTTTATCTTTGAGGGTGATTGTGGTGTGGTTGGATAGCTAGGTAGTGATTTATTTTTGGTGCAGGGTACATGTTACTAGTTTAGTATGGGATTGGTTTTGCCACTAGAGTACTTTTCAATGTCTTTAATTTTTCCATGGCTAGACACTTAGTGGAAATGGCAGTAAAGGTTAGTGTTAATATGTAAAGGTAAATAAGTTGGTAAAAGTTTTGGTTTAAGGGTGTAATAGCCCTAGAGAGGGGGTGAATAGGTCTTTGAGATTTTAAAAGGTTATTAATAAAAATTAAAAAGAGATTAGAGATTGAGAAGATTAAACACAAGGGTTTAAAGAGTTTAGTTAATCAATATACCTACATCTCCACCTAACTCTCCAAAGCTAGGATTTTTCAACCACAATAATCTATTCCCTAAGATTGATTTTTATAAATTTTAGTTTTATGGCTCAACTCAAACATTATAAATAAGAGTTTAGGATTACTCTTAACTAAATTCCCAAGTGTTTTCAATAGCTAAACACTTAAACCATACGCACTAGAATAGGTCCTCACTTCCCTTTTTCCAACCCAAGAAAATATAAAAAGAAGGAGCCTAATTTTATCATACAACCCACACTCAAAAGGACTATTTATGTATAAAAGAATTAGAAGAAGAAATTGAATGCTTAATGAATGCTAAGAATAAATTTACAACAACCACGTAGTGTAACTATTAAATGAAGCTCTTGGACTTGTATTTATAGTTAGAGATCATAAAAGAGCTGTTAGAGAGTATTCAATTCGTATTCAAGCTTCATACACTTTTAATTAATGGAATTAGCTTTTTATAGGATGAAGTTTGCTTATGATCATGACCCATGAAAAATATAGCCATTGATTGTCAAATATTGTCACACCTTGTCTCACGTAGCCCGATATGGATGTTTAAAACCAACTATTCAACAAAGCATTTAATTCAATCAAATTATGTTATAAACATTACTAATAAAATTGGAAATAATATCTTGGAAAGGTTTGGTGTTATACGTT
>CATIWM010097177.1:0-33496 GCA_949671775.1 Mallotus repandus | reverse complement strand
TATTATTTTTCTATATATTGTGGGGGAGATTTTAATTTGATTTATGGAGTGATATGTGATGTATTTAGTTGATGATGAGTTGAATAAAGTGCTATGACAGTGTGGTGAACTCTTGATATATATGTAAATATAAGAAATATGATGGGATGAATATGAGGACGCAATGTTACTTGTGAATGAGGCATGACTGTGTGCGATATGGATTCCCCTTTATATGCCGTAAAACGGCTTAAAAAAAGAAAAAAAATACAGTTGGAAAAAGATTATGGTAGGACTGTGTGCGTATGGGGATCCAGGAATTATTAAAAAAAATTGAATCACATGTAATTCACAAGTACATTGTTGTCCAAAAGAAAACACTATGATTATGGCAATATTGTGTGCGTTATGGAATCCCTTTGATAAGCCGTATAAATGCAAAAGAAATATGTAGTACAAGATTACTATGTATATACTATAAATTATAGTTAAACATTGAATGAATTGATAAATTGATAATACTACATGCTTGAATGTGCCATATTTCATAGAATATTATGTTATTCATTTGCTGAGTTGCAGACTCACTCCTCTGCAATATTTTTCGGGATTAGAAGAACTGTAATATGTCTTGAAGAAACATTTGCATCAATTATATTAGCATTGTGTCATGTGGGTCAACATGGGGATTGTCCTCAGGTTTTTGAGCATGACGTACTAAATAAATTTTATTATGTTGTAATAAGGGCAGTGTATTGTATATGTATAACACATAAAAAAAAAAGTGAGCTACTTGATGTTGTAAGCTCTTTTTGTGTAATATGTATTATTTATATATATATAAAAGTGATGTAAATATTGACATGTGATCTAAAGTTAGTTTTTAATAGATATGTTATGTATTAGTCATACATTGCTTGACGTCCTTAACAAGTGTCACATAATAGAAGTACTATTTTACAAAAAAAATATTCACTAAGCATCTTAGTTATAATTGATACACAATAATTAGTAACTTTAGTAGTTAATTGGTACTTAGGATTTACTATTTAGTTATCTTATATTTAATAGGTTCGTGACTTTAATTTATTTAAATTTAGTAGTAGTATTATATATTAAAACTTTTTATAGTTTGATGATTTTTTAATAAATTTACTTGATATTAATTTTTAATGTTAATATTAATTTACATTATATAACTAAGAAATATATAACTTTTTATTGCAATTAATAGTTCTTAATTATTTTTACTTTATATTCATACTAATATATATTAGAATTATGTAATTTATTTAATACTAGCTAATGCTCAATGTTAATTCTATTTTATATTATAAATATGTAATTTTTTATTACAATTTCTAATTTTAATTATATTTACTTAACATTATTATTAATTTACATTACAATTATTTAATGATAATAAAATTACATAGTTTTATTAATATCAATTTTATTAAATTTATTAACATCAAAATCATATAATGATATTAAATCTAATATTATTAAAGTCATATTATATGTTTTAAATTTATATCATATTTAATTAATATTAATTCCTTATTATATAATGTTTAATTAATATCATATCCCAATTTTTATTAATTTATTATATCCACTACCAAATTAATATTATATTTACTACATAATTTTATTATATGTAATTTTATCACTTAGTACTAATTTAAATTAACATTATATTTACTTAATATTAAAATAGTATTATACAATATTTGTTTAGTACATAAAATTATTTTATTTAATTCTACTACTATAAAATTATATTTATTTAAGTTTACTACTTAATAATAATATATCATTAAATTATATTTAACAAATACTAAATGAGCTTGTTCATTAACTTGTTCACGAGCTCTGTAAACAGGTCTGTTCATAAGTTTATTAATGAACTTGTTTGCGAACTTCTTAAATGTGTTTGTTCACGAGCTTATTCGCAAGCCTGTTTGCAAAAATTCTAAACGAGACTATTCGCAAGCTCGCTCACAAACATATTAACAAGCACGTTCACAAGATTTGACAAGCCGAGCTTTTATAACGTTTGAACTCTGTACATTTATTATACAAGTCTCAAAATCAAGTTCAAGCTCAGCTTATTTAACTTAACAAACGAATTCGAACGAGTTTTTAACGAATCGAGCTTAAGAACCGCAATATTCATTTATACTCCTAATTATATTTTTATAAAAAAATAATTCATAATTATATTTACCCCTAATTATATTTTTATAAAAAATAAGAGGAAAACAATAATTCACAATTCACAATGCCTCAGGAAGTTTTAGATACAGTTCTACATACAGTAAATTATAATGGACATATATATATATATATATATATATATATATGTATATATATATTAAACTCAAAGCATAAAAAACGTTTTTACCATATATTGACATGTAGTACTTTATAGCATACGTTAAATACACTTTTTTAATATATTTTTTCTTGTTGAATTATATATGAGAGGCATCAGTGACGATTGCAAATTACGTAGTTATTTACAATGTCATATAGGAAAACCTGAGAAATTTTTTTTCTTTTCTTTACTTTTATCATCAAAATATAGTGAAAGAATCAATTTAATATCCTATCCTATTCTAGCATCAATTGATCATCTTTTTAAATACTAACATTAACAATAATATGGAGAACAATGTAAGGTTCTCAGAGTCATATGCACAGAAAATTTCTTGGTTCAATACCAGTTTAACATACATACCCTGGAGAAGTTTCCCACCTCTTTTACTTTCATTTGGAAGTTCTGTTATCAAGTTGAAAGGACGAGGCTGGCTCGGTGAAGAACTTCAATCCAACAATCTTGTTTCTGCTACGAGTCCTAGATGAAACAATATCATAATCGTCTGTACTTGTGCACTGCTAGCAATCATGTCTGCAGTGTAACACTGACTTTGATTGAGTCATTGGACGAGACGAGGCTGGCTTGGTGAAGAAGAATTTCAATCCAACAATCTTCTTTCTGCTACGAGTCCTCTACGACAACAATATCATAATCGTCTGTACTCATGCACTGCTAGCAATCATGTCTGCAGTGTAACATTGACTTTGATTGAGTCATTGGTCAAGATGATATCTTTTCCATTTTCAGCTTTTGGGTGATCAAGGCAATCCATTTTAATCCTCACATGTAAAGGCTTCATAAAGACGAGGTCTCTCAAATCTGCATTTGATTTTAACAAGAGTTGAATGCATGAATCTCTTCCTATTCCTCCCTTTTTTGCTGGGTTTAAGATATCTGCTATTCTTGCTGCATATTTCTCCTGACTGTCCTCTTGTGAGTCAGGATGCCTTTGAAGTTTTATATACAGTGCCGCATATATAATCACCTGTTATATTAATTTAAAACAATAGAATTCAATTGACACTAGTTTTAAATAATGAAACAACACAGAACCTTGATTAGATCCACATTCCAATTACTGATTTTGGATGTTTGAAAAAGCATCATATTTTACCTACAATGTTTCACTCAAATAGGTTTCATATGACAGGATAACTGCTATCAGGGGATAGAAGTAGGAGTGAGCAATGGTTCAGTCAAATCAAGAACCCAAAAACATTGACCAAACCGAAACTGAAACTACATTTTCTAAATTCGGTTTGGTTTCGCTTTACATCATATATATATATATATATAGATATATATATATCAAATAAAATATATGAATTTAGAAAAGTTATACAAAAATATTAACAGTATAAATAAAAAATATTTTTTTGTTCTATCATTGAAAAATACACTTCAAAAATTATTAAATGAATAAACAAAAAATTAAAAAAATTATTTAAAAATAAGTTTAGTGAACCGATAAACCGAACCAAACCAAACTGGTTCAGTTCGTTCCGGTTTGGGTTTTTCACTTCAGTTTTTCACTGAAACTGACCGTTGCACACTCCAAGACAGAAGTTCCCTAACCAACATAATATATAGGTGCCCTAACAATATTTTCTACCATGGAAATGAATATAAATGAATCATATGATACTTCCACTGATTTTAAAAAGTAAAATATAAAAATGGTAATACTCAACCAAACATATTGGTAAGTTCAAAAGTAATAACATTATAAACAAACATGTTCTTTTACTAAAATACATGTCATCAGCACAAAGATAAACTTCAACTTTACTTCTATTCGATATTTCTATTTGTTTTCCAATAATGTAGCCTTATTTCAGCTGAAATTTGGAGAAAGCAGGACACATACATAGAGAGACACAACTATAAAAAGAGAAGAAACTCAAATCTTAGCGAAGAACAAGGACAAGCATACCTCACTTGTGCCAGGACTTGTGTTGACAGAACAATCAATGTGAACACCAGTATCTTCAGATTTAGGATCTAATGTTGTACAACTGCCCTCAGCAATCATCTCTGACTCAAGAGTTGAAAAAGCCAAATTATCCAAATCATCATACCACTGTTGGGCGACGCCAACCTGCACTAATAAAAAAGGGACCTGAGTCGCAGAAAAAAAAATTGACAACATTAGAAACGAACAAATGAGAAAAATACATGTGCAACTCAACCTTCTCTGGGGTCCCCACAGCACCCTCTCTTCCCAACAGTTCAGTGGCAGCCCCTCTCGCCTGGCACCATATACATCCTTCCTGTAATGGCTCAGCAAGCTCAATATCTACAGGGATGTCTACATTCAATCGTATGTCAATCCTACCTGTTGTAAATGCACAGTTGATTTGATGTTAAAAAATTTGCAGCATAATAAACCATTACAGAAGCAGCAACAAACTTGGGAAACAAAATAGTGCTCCTGGCATGCAACTATCTGACTGCATGCTTTTATTATCATTGAAATAATCCTGTAAATCTGAAATTATGAATCAGAAATAACACTACAAATCAGGAGGTTCCAAACAGCTGCACGAAGTCATGAACATATTATCCATAGTTCAAGCACTTGAGGGAGACCAAAATAAGCAAGTCACACACAAAGGCGTAGTTTTGAAAATAAACCAAAAACCTATTTTAAACTTAAAAATATTCAAGAGAATGTTCTGATAGTATTATATGGTTTGAGAACATTGCAAGTCAATCCATCATAAGGTCTGAAAAATTTTATTTTACGTCAAATTCAAGGACACAAAAAGTTTTCAAAAGCATAAATAGAATTCCAGTCAAATGCATTGTCTGCCAAGATTTAGTTTCACTCCAACTAAAGTTGGCTGCAGCAAACCAGTCTTTTCTATCTGTACTGAAGTAATCAAGAACAAAATACCTGGAAACAAGTTAAAACATTCAAGATGATCTATTCCTGCTCCACCAAGTCGAGCTCTGTCAAATCAGACAAATGAAGAAATGACAAAAATGAAATAGGCTTCCATGCATTATTGCCACATATGCCTAACAACCAGTTCATGCAGGATTTAGAGGGAAACAAGTTTGCTGAAACTTAAGCATGCAAAACTTCTGGTTTTACTCACTGGGAATAAACTCTTTCCAGACGAAAGTATGGCCAATAAGGAAATCCAAGGATCCCAAAATTTGAAAAGTGATAGTTTGTACAGACTCCTGATTCTCTATTTAGTTTCAGCACCCTCTGTGCACCTTCAAGAAAGTATTGTAATAAATGAGTAATAACCCAAACTAAATAATAAAATAGCATACGAAAAAACATAATATTGTATTTCAGACCTGTGTCACACATGACTATGTGACCTTGAAAGGTTGTTACAGATGATAGGAGACTAGAAAAAGGAAGCCCCTCTGGAGAGGAACTGGCATCAATCTGCTGTTGCACCCAATCATTTGGCATCTGTTTCAAAAGGGATACTTTCTCCATAATCAATTGTCCACAGGTCTCCAAAATCTTTGGAAGTCCTTTTCAGTTTTAGGATGAGCAACCATCAGACTCAAATAGTTGACATATAACATTAATATATATATATATATATATACGACAAATTTCAAACCTTTGATAGTTTCTTTTATTTCTCCTGATGCCAAATCCATGACCCACAAGGATTCAAAACTGCAAATAAAAACAAAATTTTACCATAATGAACCTTATGTCATGTCACAAACTTCTGACCTAAATGCAACCTGGAAAGGCATTATAATGAAGATCAAAGCAAAGGAACTAGGATGTTTGGTTTATTTAAACAGATATATATATGAAAAAAAAAATTCCTGGCAACAGGCAATCACTCAAGTGGCATGAAACATTTAATAAGATGACTTTGGTTGAGACAGGAAAAAAAGGGCGTCCATATGCAAAGGACAGAATATCTGAGCATTTATGGAACAGAACGCATTCAGGATTCAATATGCAATGTCTACTTCTAAAATTTTGGAAGTTTTCCATTGGAACTTACACTAACAAATCAAAATTTAAGCAAACTATGGCGAAGGTATCATAGCTTTCTATCTAGCACTGAAGTTACAAATGGAAGATTGCATCCTTAGGTCTGACATGGATCCACGATGGAACAGAATAGCCATGATCAAACAAAATAACCAAAACTTTAGTTAAAGGTTTTGATATTTTGCTGCATTGGACCAATTTCGTTTTTCTGAGGATCTGTCTACGCCTATATGTCTCAATCACATTTCATCTTCCATCAATTTATTTGTTTATTTTTCTTTGAATTGATTTTCCCACACACTACCAAATCTCTCACCTGTAATCATAAATTTCTTGTAAAACTAGATCTCCAGTTCCAATTCACTTAGAAGGTTTACTCACTCAAAATCCACATCCATGTTCTAACATAAAAAGAAACACTGCGGATAGAGGCACAAGCAAAATTTAAATTACAAGAAAACTGCAAATAGTACTTTGAATATTATGCATTGTAATACTTTACCATGGAAAACACAAAAACAAAAGCAAACATAACACCTTGCAAAATAACATAAAATAATTGACAAGAACATCAGAGTTTACCTGCAATTAAAGAGTAATAAACTATCATCCACTGACTTCAAAAGATGCCAAGGAAACTGCAGTTGGGAAACGAATTCTTTGGACTTCATATTTTTGTTACTTCCAAAACCCATTGTATTCAGCATCCAGGTCCATATACTACTGGTGCTATCTTTATTAACGCTACTAATTGGATAGAGAGTTTCCAAGACCCGCCTTTCCATGTCAGCTCTCCTGATGGCTTGGTTCTTAGGGATTGAAGTCAATAAAGTAAAAACAATGTCACAGAATCATCTACCATTGCATAATCAAATGGCAAGTACTTGAAATGACAGTGAATCATCTATTAAGAATCACTTTATGTAGCTATTGCTGTCATTAAGGTTAAAGGAAAAGTTTATTATCCATAGCTGACATGCATCTGTAAAAATCCTGGATAAGAAAGTGCTTTTTTTGATATATACATATATACATTAAATAAGGAGGAATATATGTAAGCAGTAAAGCAACATAAGAGAAATCTACAGTCTATGATGATGGCACAGAAAAAAGATCAAATTATATTTTCCTCTCCAAAGTTTGACCTAATTTACATTCTCCTCCCTCTTATTTGAAAATTAAATTTTTACATCTCTCAGTTTTAGTTCTGTCAACATTTTAACCCTTCCATTAAATTTTCCATCAATATCTTAATGAATAAGCCATTTTACTCCCTCTATTTTATAAAAACTAAACATTTTATCCCCTATGTTTTATAAAAACTAACATTTTAATCCTTTTATTTTAATAAAATAAAAAAAAATGTTGTTCTTTTTTAATTTTTTAATTAGTTCAAATTTAAAATCATAATTTTACTAAATTTTCAACAATTATCCATATCTTTATCAACATTTCCAAATTAAAGAATAAATAATAATTTTAATAAATTCATTAATTTTCATTAATTTTATTTTATAATTATTTTTTATGTTTAGTTTCATTAATTTCACCTTCTTTTAAAGTAATTCATTTTATTAATTACTTTGATTTTTTATAATACTAATTTTATATGAAAGAAAAATTAATAAAATTAAGTAAAAGAATGAATATAAAATAAATTTATGAATATTTAAAAATTTATTAAGATTACAACTTGACTTTTGAGTTAGTGTTGTGTGTGTGTGTTTTGTGTAATTTAAGAAAATATATTTGATGGAGATATGTGTACATGTCTAAAATTTAGTTCGCATTGAAATTTTAAAATTAAAATAATAAAAAAATTGAAGAAATAAATTATTTTATTTTATTAGAACTTAGGAATTAAATTGTTTTAATTTTATAAAACATGGGGAGTTAAATGTATTTTGATATTAAAAACTTAACGAAAAAGTCAAAATGAGGGGCTTAAGTGTTGACAGAATTAAAAATGATAGACGTAAAAATTCAATTTTCAAACAAGAGGGAGAAGAGTGTGAAATAGGTCGAATCTCAGGGAGGAAACTATGCTAAAAAAAAAGGGTAGACTATACTTGGATTTTACATTGTCCCCATTATACATCTAGCAGGAACCAACAGTTAAGAAAACAGCTGATTCAGCAAATTAATCCAAATGATTCAGCATTCTATGATCAAAAAATAATTAGTTGAAAACTTGAGCTGGTCTCAAGCAAAACAACAACTCTAACGAACTCATCATTTTCAACATCATAAATCACAGTGCAAGAGTTTCTAAATAGAAATTCACCTCTGCATCTATAATATATAGACAATCCTCAGCCTCATGATAAAAGGAAGCTGCAGGACGCAGTAGCTTGGCAGACTCGAATTCTCCATCCTCAAAACCTGGGCAAGAACCAATCTGACATATAAAGAAAAATGTAATTATAAATCTATTTTGTTTTCTTTTCCAACTTTATATCATGATTCAGCACTACAAGTGCATGTATTGAGTAAGGCTAATAACAAAACAAACAGAAAGGTTAAACCATCGAGAACCCAAACAATATCCATTGAAGTCCTTTACCACACACCCAAAAATCCACTCTAGCACACCGGATAATCACAAAATAAACTGATAATGGAACAATTACATACTTAGCATGTGACCCATATTACAAAAGCACGTGAAATTTGCTGATTGACCATCATTAGGAATGATTTCCAAACAAACTACTAGTAGGAAATGAATATAACCAAATTGTGAAAGCAAAAAATTAGTAGTTATCACAAATTAATATTTCACATAAAGAAGATTCATTGCGGTAAACTTGGTAGCACAAACACGGACAAAGGGAAACAACTTCTAATTAAAATGTCTGCCTACTAAATTAAAGTGTGTAGGTAGCATGGATACAGAGAAACGGGGATACAGATATAGGGAATGCCCACTAATTGATGTTTCCGTGCATCATAGGTGGCAAACAACATTTGCCATTGAACATTGTGGAAATATCTTCCTAAAAGTTTAAAAAAAAAAAGAATATTATAGTAGTTTGACTTAAACTAAATTGGAAGAATTTCAATACATACGCAGTCCACTATCTTTCCATTCCCATCAAATATGATAATCCGATGATGGTTGCTGTCAGAAAGGAAGAGCCGATCACCATTTTCATCTGCAGAGATGCAGCCTGTGGAAAAAAGGATGGCGTGTTTTGAGAAAACAATATGATCTTATTCTGTTGTACAACATGAAGTTGAGAAACTACATATAATCTCAATCTTTTTTAAGATAGATGGAATTCAAATTGCATTTTAGTAAATTTCCACAGGAGATACAATTATACATGAGTTTATCATGCACGTTATTGCGTCTTAAATACCAAAATCTCCTATTTGGACTCTTAAGGGGCTGAAATTCTCTTGCTTCTCCATAAAGGCTGAAGGAGGCAGAGACGTCAATAGAAAGTTCAATTGCGATCATGTTTTATTGGATTGACAACATGAAATGATTGACCACATATTTCCATATTTTCTTAGATAACAGAATTCGGCCATTACCATGTAGTCAGTCAATTCATAAGTTGACTACACATTTTGAGTATAATTTGATTCAGGGCATTTGATTGCCATCGTGGTCTAGCATTAACATTTTCACTTCCCAAATTTGAGTATACATGTCAAATAACAAACATTAACTACCTTTATACCTTAAACAGAGATATAACTACATGCCAAGGCCACAAGAAAAATTCAAGTCTCTACCTGGGAAGTAGAGTAGTAGGTTCTGTAGGAAAGAAGACAAGTGTGGTTCCTTAATGATCTCAGCTTGTTTCACCCAAGTGCTTTGCAAATTGTGAAAACTAGAAATCTCACAATCAATGTTCCCATTTTGTTGCACATATAGCTCCTCAATGGCTGCAAAAAGGGTGTTAAGTGAGAAAAATAGCAATCAAATATAAGTTTCTAATAGACACAGATGATGGTGCAAAAAGAACTATAAATTTGTATGATAAATATAAATTAATAACAAATAGCAATCAAATATGTCATAACAAAAACTTTGAATTTCAAATTTAAAAAGAAAAAAAAAAGCAAAATAGAATTAATACACTAAGATACCACTACATTTGATAATTTATTTTCAATTGTTATAAAGAGAAGAGTTTACCATATGAATGCAATTGATGGTGCAAAAAGAAGAGAAATTGCTAATGACATAAAAAAAAAATAGAATTCAACATTTCAAACAAAATTTTAAATTTTAAATCAAATAAATATAAAAGAGAAGAAAAAAATACATGCTCACCTTTTTCAACAGTAAAAGTTAGGGGTAAATTGTACCAAAGGTTATCAAACTTTATATTAAATTTCATTTTAGTTCCATAATTTTAGTTTGTACCTTTTTTTGTTACAAAACATTAATTTTAATTACACAGAGAAGTCACCCAAAATAATTTTGATTACATTAGATGACGTGACACACCTAAATTGCCACATAATATTCCAATTTAATAAAAATTATCATGTCACACTGTCATGTCACCTTTTTCATCAACATAATTTTACTTTACTTTTTTCTTTTTTTCAATCAATCTTATAAAATTACGGTCAACAGTTTTATGAAGTAGGTTTCGTGGCAGTATGACAAAACAATTTTTGTTAAGTTGGATTTTGACGAGGTAACTCTAGCATGACTTGCCATCTAAATTAGTTGGAATTATTTTGGGTGACTTTTTCCATGCAATTAAAATCAACGTTTTGTAACTCAAAAGATACAAAATAAAGTTATGAAATCAAAATAAAATTTAGTGTAAAGTTTGGTAATCTCTTATGAAATTAATCCTAAAAGTTGTTAACAAATATAAGTTACAACAATAAATGTAAAAATTCAAAAAAAGAAAAAAAAAATGCCTATTGAAGGTACCATTAGAAAGAAAGCAATGGATACATGTATCTGTAAAAATTAATTTGAGAGAGAGACATATAACCATGGGATCTAAAACAACTATTGAACACTAATAACCAACTCAAAATCTTTATTAAATACTAGTAACTATCCCAAAAAATTTAAGCATATATTATTGAATACTAATGACATACCAAACAAATTAAATCACATCCATACGTAGCCATAAATCTCACAAAACAACTACAATAGAAAGAAAATCAATAAAAAAAATAATAATAAAATGTCACAAGGTTGTTAGTACTATTTATCCTTTTCTTTTAATGTATTATTTGTCCTTGAATAAAGCATTGTCAATTATTGTTATTTTTTCAAAATTAATTTGCATAATTAGTTTAAATTTTTATTCACTTCAGTTACAAATTATTTTGAACGTATTAATTATCCTTAAATAATGCATTGTCATTCATTATATGTAACGGTATAAATTATATTAATTTTAAAGAGATACATGTAAATTTAATTTAAAAAAAGATATAACCACCAAATCAATAATTAAGTATTGAATACCAGTAATCTACCCCCAAAAAAAAAAACAAAGATTAATAAGCTATATAAAAATAAAGCACATACTAATAATCGCTCGTAAAACAACTAAAGACTAGTAACATACCAAAAAAAAAAAATTTCAAGGAGTGCCACATTATAGATTGCAAGAAAGTCCTATACTTTAAGAAAATTACAAACACATACCTTTATTTAGAATTTCAATCTCCAAATCCTTGTCAATGTAAATAACAGGGCTCTTGAAATCCTTGAACAAAATGTAGCATGCCCCATTTTCCATCTAAATGCACCAGTAAAACAACATACTTGTTGTAACACAAACCATCGTTTAATATAAAGAAACTATAACATCAACAAGATATTGACAATTTTCCAATAAATGAATAAACAAACAAATTAATGCCTATGACAACATCAGTTAGTGATTTATTGCTCAAATCAAAAGGAATAAGTATGTGCTTCAATTAAAAAATAAAAAAAATTACCTCAGCATCTCATTGCCAACAAAATGAAATCAATGCCATTAATGCCTTCATGTTTCTATTAAAAGCAAATTCAAATTGAATGTATCAAAGACTTCAACATCTTTGGTAAAATTTTATTATTTGTCAACAATCTAAACACCATCCATCTAGCAGTCATATGTCACATGCTAGTTGCGATAAAAAAAAAAAACCAGTATATAACTTTAAGAATGCACATGTATGTATAGTCTTTCAATGAGAATAGAAAAAGTTAAATTAATGTACAATGAGAATAAAAGAAAATTAAATCAATTCCTGGACATCATTTTATAACTGACATTCAATTGAAGGTACATGTCAGTTATGGGGGAACACAGTTAATTGCATAAGATACTAAGCTTAATATTAACTAAAGCATTTTCTATATGGGGCAAAATATTGTCATATTGGAAAAATTATTAATGTAAGGAACATCCATAATCCCACACTTTGCCTTCTGCAACCATAATAAACACAACTGGAGGGATTAAACAAAGAGAAGTGAATAACTTGTATTGGAACTGAACAGGCACAGCTAAACAATCATCCAAATTATTCTGCTATTTTCCATACCCATTTGCCAGTGTTTTATCCCATGAGAATATTCAATGATCATAACTTTAGCAGCCAACGACTAAAGGAATCTTGAAAACCACAAATTTGGATGCATATCATCTTATAACTACAATTTTACATTTCAATAAAGCATCATTAACTCACCTGCAAAAAATTATTGTCCGACAATAGAATAGGAAATGTAATATACTCCTTCATGACCAATTCAACATAAGAAGTTTGATCAGCTGCAGAGCCAATAGAACTTCCACAATGAAAGACCATAACAGAAAGCTGAGGAAACCTTACATGAAGAAAAAAAATAAAAATAAAAATAAAACTCAATCTGAATCATTTATTGACCCAAACTCACCCAAATATATTAATCCAAATAAAAGCAAAGTAAAAGAAGTAAATATTTGAGACTCTTACTTCTGCTTAAGTGACTTGATTTTCTCAACCATACTAACAATTCGAGAATTTTTAACCAATTGCCCTGCAAGTACCAAAATGACTCCACCATTGCTGAAACAATCTTTATCCCCTTCCTCAGTCCTATTTAACCAGCAATGATTTGGCCCTATAGACAATTGTGTAAAAGATTTAACAATAAAATCCATGCTAATCAAAACCCAAAAATAAAATGCATGCAAAGATACAATAGCTCTTGACAACCTTGAAGCTCATTAATTGTGGATTTGATAAAGGACAACATATCATCGACTGGAGGGGAATCAGATTCAGGTGACACTTGCAATATTGTTGAGTACCTGAAAAGTAATTGGCTAACTGCCATTAACATACTCTAATTAATGTGAAATAAGCACAAAAAAAGGGGAAAAAACAAACAAGAATGAGATGAAAGTAATAAAAAATATAATTCACCTCTGAGAATGAAACTCTTTATAACTGATTTTATTATAATTTGATTTCACTACTGATATTAGAGAGAAAGGTGAGTAACTGTTCACTGGATTTCTGAATTGATGCAAATAATTACCTGCCAAGACAACTTGATTAACACGAAGAAGGAAATGTAAAATTGATTACAGTGTTTTGTAGATAGAAGTGGCGCTAACCTGGCAATATAATGCGAGGCAGAAGCTTTGAAATTTGCTTCAAACGCTGACATCTGATAGACATTTTCTCTGAGAAAATTGAAATTGAAATTAAAATTAAAATTTTTAAAGCTAGAAATGTAACCAAAACAATCCAAAAGCTTGAATTCATGATGGTTATTTCACAACACTTAAAGTTTGAATAAAATCATAAGCTAGAACCGAAAGTTATATGTTGTGGGTGATGGCGGTTTTCTTAAGCTTAAGGTAATCAAGAAATAAAATTCCAAATCTAACTGTAGGAGGAGAAAGTGTAGAACTTGAAAAGCAAAGAAAACAAATTAAAATGTGAAAATTGGATACGAGAGGAAGTAATTGAAAAAAGGAAAAATTGATGCATTACCTGAAACTTCAATTTGCAAAAGAAATCCGCTATTCGTGTGGTTACTGCGAAGATGTATATAATTAATAATATAATTAATACTAACTATAAAAACTAAGCTTCACTTTGTATCCAGGCTGTAGAGACGAACGCACCATCGCTAGGCCGTCCGGCGGTGTGATGTTGCAGTCGTTTGTTATTTCGCAGGAAAAAAACAAAACAAAACGTTATGTGCGGACATTTTATGTAAACATTTTGGCTTGACATTTAATCAAACAGGAACAGTGCATAAGTTCTACATGCTAGTTGAGAAGAGTATTGTGGATTTAAACGCTTTTTGAGCGTGTGTGAATTGTATGCATGTGAAGAAGAGAGACTAGGGTTTACATGAAGGAGAATAGCGGCCGCGAAAAATGTGGGAGGGAGCTTCGCGGCCTGTCAAGGGAGGAGGGACCTGAGAAG
Source organism: Mallotus repandus (assembly GCA_949671775.1). Lineage (NCBI taxonomy): Eukaryota > Viridiplantae > Streptophyta > Magnoliopsida > Malpighiales > Euphorbiaceae > Mallotus > Mallotus repandus. Next base: position 18,737 of record CATIWM010097177.1, on the reverse strand, counting down.
ATGTATAGTTTTTATATTGCAGAATTTATGCGCCAAATATTGAAGAGAAATTTACAAAAAAAAAAAGTCCAATTTTCACTAAAAGGCAAGTAGTTTTTAATCTTTATTTTAAAAAGTATATTTTATACAGTAAATAGTACCATAAACAACTTCTAAATATAAAGTGCGAAAAAATTTGTATAGCATCATAAAGAACTTGTAAATATAAAGTGTAAAAAAGTTTGTACAATTCTACTAATATCTCTAATAGTATTTTTTAAAATAAAGAGTAAATTTTAGATAATAAAAAATATTTTAAGATATCTTTTAATATAAAGAGTAAACAATTTTATTTAAATTCAATGCACTTTTATATTTCACTCTTTATTTAATATTAATTTTTAAATATTATTGAAAGAAAAATAAATAACTTTTAGATAATAAAAGAAGCTAATAAAAATAGGGATGTGTATAGAAAATAGAGCTCTATTGATTAACATTTTATATAAAAAGTGAATTTTGGCTCTCTACAAACTCACTTTTTAATTTATAATTTAGTTTTAAAGAGTGAGTTGGAGTGTTATTTTTTATAATCATTCCTTATAATAAAGAGTTTATGTCAAATAAAAAGTGAATTGGAGATGCCCTAAGAGCACCTCCAATTATATTCTTTAAAATAAAAAATATATTCTAGATAATAAAAAGTATCTTAAGGAATCTTTCAATATAAAGAATAAATAATTTTATTTAAGTCAAATGCATTCTTTATATTTTACTTTTCATTTTGTTTTATCTTAGAAGTACTTAATTTTAATTTTTGAATATTATGAAAAGAAAGAGGAAAAAAATTAGGTAATAAAAGAAACCAATATAAAATAATGATATGTATAGAAAATAGAGGTGCATTAATTAACCTTTGTATAAAGGGTGAGATGGAGAATGAGTAGAGAGTCAAACTAACTCTCTAATTTATAATTTAGAGATAGAGAGTGTGTTGAAGTTATATTTTTTACAATCACTCCTTATAATAAAAAATTTAGGTAAAATAAAGAGTGTATTGGAGATGTTCTAAAATAAAATAAAATGAAGAGTGAAATATAGACAGCACATTTGACTTAAATAAAATTGTTTATTCTTTATATTGAAAAATTCCTTAAGATACTCTTTATTATCTAGAATATGCTCTTTATTTTAAAGAATACCATTGGAGATGCTCTAATAGACTCTTTATAATTTTAATCTTCATTTTGCTTTATCCAATAAATATTAATGTTTAATTTTTTTTCTTCATTTGTTTTTACAAGATTTCTCTCTATTTATTTAATTCTTTCCCACCATTTGATGAAAGAGAAAAATCTTTTCAATAAATAGATAAATATCAATTAATATTTTGTATAGGAAATTAAAATATTTTAGAGTAGAGAGTAAAGTTTGACTCTCTACATGTAAAGAGTCAAACCAACTCTCTACTCTAAAATAAAAATATAGAGTGTATTGAATATCTTTTTTTTTTTTGGCTCTTCAAAATAGAGAAGTTTGCTCAAATAAATAGCCTATTGGAGATGCTCTTACACTTTTATCTCAGTCCATTTTCCTCCTTGCTTTTTTTTTTACTCTCTCTGTTCCTTTTTAATTGTCGTTTTAAGTTGAATTTTTTATTACAATTATTTGACGTTTTCAATTACCAATGCATTTTAACTACCTTTTTTTTTTCCTAACCTTATTTATACATACATTACTTTTGGGAATATACAAAATTAATAATTGGTTGATGGAATTATTATAAGAGTAGTATAGTATTTTACACATATATTAATTACATTTCTTAATCTATGTGCATAATCCTTAAACGACAATTAAAAATAAACAAAGGGAGTAATTTTTATTTTTTACCCCTTTTGTTTTCTTCTCTTCCCTTGCTTTTTCAATTTTCAATTTTTATTTTATAGTAGAATGAAAAAATATTATCAATTTATGGAGATTTTTGTTAACCTATGAAGGAAAAATTAAGAAACAAAGAATCAAAAAAACTTACGGGTTTCTTCTGCTGCAAATTCCCAAAATTCAATAACACTTGTATCATTAGTCTATGAAAAGGAATCATAGTATGGGAAACCTTTTCTAATTTTCACAGCCTAAATAAACCTTGTGCAGAGAAAGTGAGATATAGAAAACTTTTTAGAGAGAGCCATTTTTTGTTTTATTTCACATGCTCTTTTTAGAAAAACCCTTTCCATATTGATTTGTTTCACGTACAATAACGCCCTTTTTGAGAGTTGTTGATCGGAAGAGGTAGGCAATTACCACTTATCCATTTTTTTAATTAAAACAAAATTAATTATATATAAAATGGATTCGGGTTGACCCATTATGGGTGACCCGATCCATATTTTAACATCTCCCACTCGCACATAATGGGATCAACTTGTCTTCTTTTCTCTGCATAATTTCATACTTAATAAATAGGTAGTGCAACCAACATACTTCGAGAGCTCGCTTGCTATACATCTGTTAGGAGTATATATCTACTCGAAAAGAAAAATATTTGAGTATGTTTTGTATGTTGTACCCTAGATCATTTATCACACATTTACCTCTCATGATCTCATTTATAATTATATCATATTGCATTCATAATTATATTTTATCACAAAGATAAATATAATTGGTCAACCTATGAATACAACTTAGTGTAATAATTATCATAAACTATGATCTTTCCCTATTTTGACTCTCACAATTTCTATTTAACTTACTTTTCTAGAATTGTTCCAGTAGATCGAATCGGCCATGATCTTTTGGTGATATCCTAAGATAACAAACGTTAAATACAAATTTTGAGAAATAACTAAGAGTCATGAACGGTACCAAAATGAGATTCTTTGTAATATTAAAGGTCTCACACAATAATAAAGTTGAGATCTATACTTTTATTACCCTTATTGGTCGAGTTATTTTGTACATATGGTATGAATCTTATGCTACAATATTGTTCTCCTTTCTCATGAAGTGTATGTCTTTTCTTCTTTTGTTACTGTACAAAATATAGTTCAGACATACCTAATGTCTAACTTGAGTTCACGTATATATTCTATTTCTTATCGTAACTCCAATTTGGCAATAGGACAAATAAAGTGGTATTATTCAATATTCACTTTTCGTCAAATCTATTGATACATTGGTGACATTCATATTTAAACTTGAGCTCTTTATTATCACTTAGATAATTAAGTTTAATTTTGTCTCATCTCCATTTACACAAAACAATAAAAGTGATTGCTTATATGAAAAAGTCAATACTATATATGTCCGACATACTTCTATTATTATGTACTCAACATAATTTGTGTGTATGCTATACAAAATTAAGTACTAAACTTAGTAGTCATCAATATAAAAATTAACCAGCATTGTTGACCAAACATAAAATGGAAGGAAGTATAATTGTCTTTCAAATGAGTATAACATATTTACATCAGAATCTACGCATAACTAAAAATCTAACATGACTGCTAAAAGTATCTCTAGGTATGGGTTCAGTAAAGGGATCTATAACCATCTTGTGCGTAAATATAAATTGTATGCTGACTTCCTTTTGTGCAACCATGTCTCTCATAAAATTATACTTGATGTCAATGCGTTTGGTCTTTGAGTGATATTTAGAATCTTTCATGAATGCGATGGCAGCTTGATTATCGTAATTCACTAATACTGGATTCGATGCATTTTTTGATTCACAAATGACTAAAAATTTTTTAAGCCAAATAGCTTCTTACACTGCTGCTGAAAATGCCACAAATTCAGCTTCCATTTTAGATAAGGCTATATGTGATTGTTTCTTACTACTCCATGAAATTGCTCCATTACTTAGTAAGAAAATATATCTTGAGGTTGATTTTCTCTCATTTAAATCTCCCCCCCCCCCCCCCAATCAGCATCCATATAGCCTATAAAATACAAATCATTTCCTTGATAGCATAATGAATAGTCTACAGTGCCTTTGAGGTACCAAAGTATCCTTCTGACAGCTTTCCAGTGGGTTTGTCATGGATTAGATTGATATATGCTTATCATTCCAATAACAAAGCAAATATCAGGTCTTGTGCACATCATGGTATGCATTAAACTTCCAACAACACTTGAATAAGGAACTTTTGCCATTTGTTCCTTCTCTTGTGGAGTCTTTGGACACAGTTTCAAACTTAGAGCTTGATATTTTATGATAGGAGTATCAATGGGCTTGAATTTTGCATATGGAATCTTTCAAGAATTTTCTTGATATATGACTTTTATAAAAGAACTAACATCCTTTTAGAATGATCCCTAGTTATTTTTACGCATAATATATAGGCAACTTTGCATATGTCCCTCATCTTAAAATTAGAGAACAACCATACTTTCATAGTTAATAAGCACTCTTTATCATTTCTAACCAATAGTATGTCATCCACATAAAGTGACAGAATCATAAATTTATTTTTAAATCTTTTAACATACACATAGTGGTCTTTATATATCATTGCAAAATCATATGAAATGATTGCTTGATGAAACTTTAAATACCACTATCTGAAAGATTGCTTGAGTCCATAAATTGATCTTAATAGTTTGCACATTTTGTGCTCTTGACCTTTAGCAATGAAACTTACTGGTTGTTCCATAAAGATTTCCTTTGCTAGTTCTCTATTTAAAAATGCAATTGTAACATCCATTTGATATAACTCCAAATCTAAACTTGCAACTATGGCTAGAATCAAGCTTATGAAGGTAAATCTCTCAACAAGGGAGAAGGTTTCTTTATAATCAATTCCCTAAGGTTTTTTTATAATCAATTCCCTCTTATTGTGTATACCTTTTAGCTATAATACGTGCCTTATATCTTTCAATTAAACCATCAACTTTACGCTTGATTTTGAGAACCCATTTGTTCCTAATTACTATGTGTCCTTGAGGAAGATTAACCAATTCCCATACATTATTTGATCTCATAGACTTCATCTCCTCTTCCATTACTTTCAACCACTTTTCTTTAGCAGAGTAGGTAAGAGCTTCATTAACGCTTTTACGTTCATCATCATCTTGCATTACAATCATAAAAGTTTCCCTATTAATAAAAAATAATGTTTAGGAACAAATCCATGATTGGTATGCCTGATTTATAATTCCATAGGCTTATCTATAGTCTTGCTCCTACTTGGATGAGATACTATTGGATGTTTGTCAGATACATGCATTAAACGATTTGTAACAATCAAATCATTTTGATCTCTAATTTCATAAAATGACAAATCTTGATTTATCTCACCTTTAGTTGGAAAGTCATTTTCCAGAAAGTAGCATCTCGAGATTCAAACTCATTTACACTCCCACTTGGTTGTTCACCAATGAACATATATCCTTTTGAATGTTCAGAGTATCTTATAAATATACTTTTCTTTTCTTTTGGACCCAGTTTTCTATGTTATTGAGTTGATTTATGAACATAGGCTGCACAACCCCAAGGCCTTAAATTGCTTAAATCAAGATTTTTTTTAGTCCATACTTTATAGGAAGTGGAAGTTACCGATTTAAAGGATACTCTATTAAGTATATAGGTAGTAATTAGCAATGCATTACCCCCAAAAGTGATGGGTAGATTGGCTTGGTCCATCATAGACCTAACCATTTCTTGAAGAGTTCTATTTCTTCTTTTCACTACTCCATTTTGTTGAGGGGTTCCTGGAATTGTTAACTGTCTGTTTATTCCCTTATCATCACATAATTGTTTGAACTCATCATATAAATATTCACGTCCTCATTCAATTATTAACATTTTAATCCTTTTGTTCAATTGATTCTCAACTAAATTAATATATTTTCTAAAGCACTTAAGAGCTTCAGACTTGTGAGAAATCAAATAAACATGACCAAAACATATACAATCATCTATAAAAGTAATAAAGTAAATACCTCCATGTTGGGCTCTAACATTCATTGGCCCACAAATATTGGAATGAATTAATTGCAATGGAAGTTTAGCTCTAGTTCCTTTACCAAATGGTTTTCTAGCCACTTTTCTCGCTAGACAATTTTCACAAGTTGATAGATTAACCTTTTCTATTTGATCAAGCAAACCTTATTTTATTAATATATCCATTCTTTCTTGTCCTATGTGACCAAGTCTAGCATGCCAAATATTCATATCATTATTAGAAATATTGGAAGATGTGAAAAGAGAAAACTATTATTATTATAATAAGAAACATTATCCATATCCATTATAATAAAACCATATAGTAAATAACCATATCCATAAAAAGTTTTTTCAAAGAAAACATTCAAGCAAGTACCATGAAAGTTTAAAGCATATCCAAACTACATTAAAATAATAATAGAAATCAAATTCTGTCGAATATCTGGGGCAAATAAAACATCATATAGGATCAAATTTTGTCCACCATGCATGCTTAACTTGCAGGTGCCAACTACTTTAACTTTAACTCGAGAGTTGTTTCCCACATAAAGCCATTTTGATCCATATAGAATTCGACAAAATTCCACAAACACATCATAATCTTTAACTACATAGTTTGTGGCACTTGAGTCTATAGCCCACAAAGGATGAGATTCAGTTAAATAAATAGAACTAGAAACATAAAGGACACTTTTAGAAATGTAAGAAACTCTTGAAAGCATTTCAAAGGTTTGTACATTTTTTGGCTCGTTACACTCACGAGCAAAGCGACCCTTCTTGCCAAAATTATAATACTTGACTTTGCTTTGTTCTTTTGGGGATGAGCCATAGGTGCCTTTCCTTTTGCCTTATTGTCATTGTTATTTCCAAAATGGCATCCCTTGTGCCTTTTGGATCCTTTCCCTTGTACCCACCATACGACTTGCGCTTGAAGCTCTTGCGACCTTTTAAGCTTGAGCTAGCCATATACATGTTGGCATTAGCCCCTGATGGCTCAATACGATCTTCTTCTAGTTCCAAATGTTGTGCAACATTTAAGAGTCTTAACACTCTCATTGTGGGTAAGATGCACCTTCATGTGCTCCCAATTGTGAGGAAGTGATCGAATAACAACCTAAACCTGTTGTTCATCAGTGAAAGTGTGGCTAGCTTCATTCAGCTCACTAATCATATTAGACATTTCTCTCAAGTGTTATCTCATATTATGATTAAGGAGTTTTTTATATGTATCAAACTTGATAGTGAGTTTCCTAAGTTTGGTAACAGAAGTGACACAAAACTTCAACTTTAGAGCTTCCCATATCTCCTTGGCAATTTTATAATTCTTGAACTCATGCATGTGATCATTTTCCATGCTGCTCGGCAATATAATTCGAGCTAGTAAATTCTTTTTCTTCCAGACTTCATAAGCTTCATGGTCCCTATGATGTTGGGTTGTAGTGCCATCTTCAGGCTCATCTAGAACATGATTTAGCACTTCAAGAGCCTCTTACTCTTCCAGGACATACTGGATTTTCAAACTCCAAATTTCATAATTATCCCTATTTACTTTTTTACCTTTGTTCAACTCAGCAATAATATTCTTAGAGGTAGTAGCCATTTCAAAAAGAAAATTCTACATGAAGACATATTTGCACAATAATTAATCAATGCTATTTTATATTAATGACTAGCATAACACACATAAATTTTATCACAATTTTCAAATAAATTATTGATAATTTAGCATATAGTATAGAATCAAAAGCTCACTAAGTTTCACAATCATCATTTAATACTATATGTTAATTATTATTAATTTATCACATTATGCAAAATTTCATCATATTAATCATTTAGGTAATTTGCTATTGATTACCCTCATTTTTTTTGTTTTATATTCAATTTCATAAAGAAATTAATATAAGACATAAAAAATGAATAACAAAAAAAATGTATATTCACTAAGAATGGAAATATTTGCATAACTAAATACAATAACTAAAAATAAACTAACTACACCCATTGAAAATGAACAAGAATAGAACTAATGAACTTATCATAAAGTTCTCTTGACAACTTATAGCTGGTGTTAGGTATCAATTTAAAATTTTACATAATATGCCTCCCACTATAAAGTTTATAACTATTAGTGTAATGTTTGATACTGCCTACTCTACATGATAAATGTTGAAGTATAAATTTTTTTACAACTGATTTGTACTCTTTTTAACTCCTGTTTCCTACTCCCAAAGATAATCAAGAATCCGCTTATGGTGAAATTCATACAAAACCAATCGTAGAGCTACGTACTTATCATAGTCTCTTATTAAACCACCTTTCCAAATAATTTGTTGGATTCTTGAATGCACATCAATAATATAATTAACAAAATCATTCAAATCATAAGGATTTAAAATTACGATCCATTTGTAGTTTCTTAAAATCCTTAATCATTTTCTCAACTTTTTCTCGATGTGCCTGAGTTCTCACCACACAAAATTTTCTATAACAATGAGCCATAATTTTCTGTAATAAATACAAAAAAAATTAATTAATATGCACATAATATACCAATTTTCTGTACCAAATATAGAAGAAAAAAGATATAGATAAGTATCATGTTAATTATTTTATTAATTAATCATACTAAGTGTTATAAATTTTAAAAAATAATTGATTAAAAATAATATACAAATTTTAATCACACCAAATGACTAAAAAATAAAATAATAATTAATTACACTAAGTAATTAATAATTTTTGTGAATAATAAGTTCAATAAATTTTATTTATTGTATAATTTTTTAAGAATAAATATAACATTTATAAAAAAAATCAACCTAAAAAAATAGCAAGAACATATCTTGACATGTGGGAAATCCAAGTTTCAAATCTTAATTGAGACAAAAAATAAATAAATAACTAAATAAAATAATTAAACTGTTTTTTTTTTTTAAATTTTAGGCATCATCTTCAACCTCCAGAAAAACATTCCAGTTTTAAGTTTTCAACTTTGAGAGATTGTAACTCTCAATGTCCTTATTCATTCACCATGCTATGCAATTCAACATGTTAAACAACTTGCATACTTTCATTTAAACTTAAAAACATAAACTTAAAGTTTTTTTAATTTAAGATATTAACACTCAAAGTATGCCAATTAATTAGAATTTAACACTCAGTTAAATTCTGAGAAAAAAAATTGCAGAATTTTATGTTCAACTAGCTAACTTCTAGAGATCATAACTTTCATAATATGCATTCAAAATTCGTAATCTATATATCCCTAGAAAGTTTGAAATGTCAACTATAATATAAACTCAATCTCATGCCTTAGAATGTTGCAGATATTGAGTTATGGATTTTCAAATTAGCCAACATGCTACTGTTTAAAAAAAATTCAGAATGACAGTGACAATTAGCAAACTTTAAAAACTCATAACTCATTCATTTTTTAACCAAAAAACGTGATCTATATATCAAATTTAAGCATGCAATGTCTACTTTCATTATGTCACAACAAAGAAAATATATAACATACTTTGTACAGCAAAAAAACTGTTCAAAGTATGCTACATGAACAAGTATAAACATATTTTACAAAAGTGCATAAAAATGACAGAATTAATTCTCAACAAATTTTTCACATTCTAATCCATATTTTCATATTAGAACACAAGTAAGCATGCTTTAATACCAATGAAGGAAAAATTAAGAAACAAAAAATAAAAAAAGTTACGGGTTTTCTTCTGCCATAAATTCCTAAAATCTAATAATACTTGTATCACTAGTTTATGAAAAGGAATCACAATATGGAAACCTTTTCTAATTTTCACAGCCTAAATATCCCTTTTGCAGAGAAAGTGAGATGTAGAGAACTTTTCAGGGAGAGCTTTTATTTTATTTTATTTCATGTGCTCTTTTACAAAAACCCTTTGCATATTTATTTGTTTCACGTATAATAACTTCCTTTTTGGGAGTTGTTTGATTGGATGAGGTAACTGCCAATGGCAGTTACCACTTATCCATTTTTTTAATTAAAAAAAATTAATAATATAGAAAATGGATTTCGATTGACCCGTCATGGATGACCCGATCCATATTCTAACAAAATGATACGTGAGTACTTTAACCCTTAATTTTTAATTTTGAATGCTAACTCAATAAAAATACCATAAATTCATAATTTTTTCATTTTATCACAAAATATTTTTTTAAATACACCATAAATTAATAAAATTTTTAAATTTTTACCATAAATAAGAAAGAAACTCCAAACACCCCTTCTTGGGGTCTGGTGACATCTCATGTTGTCCAAATAATAAAATGATAACAAATAGCAATTAAAGATTGAATGTATGAAATCTTTGGAACGAAACAAAGCCTTCCTATTGAATTTATTCATTATATATATACTTAATTAAGCTAATTATGTTGTAGTTTACAAACTTAGATATACACATTTATTATAAAAGAAAGGGTTTTTTGCAAAAAAAAATCACGACCTTTAGCGCTTTTTGCAATTTAATCACATCTTTTAAAACTTGGTAATAAAATACATCAACTTTCAATCTTTGGCAAATCGAATCACTAATGAGAAAATTGGAGACCGCTTGCTTGCATGGCAGTTGGAGACTGTGTAACTTGTCCACATCAGTCGAGCTCTATCAATAATTCAAAACACCCCATTTTAAGATTATGACAAAAGTCAAACCAAACAACAAAATCAAAACGCCTTGTTTCTAATTATTCAAGGAAAAAAAAATTCAACACCACCACCCCAACCCATCATCATCATTATCATCATCAAACCTTAAACAATGATATTGTTGTTGTCGTTCTTCTTGTTGATGTTGTTGATGATGATGGAGAAGGTGAACCCATATCCTCCTCTTCCTCTTCATTGCACAGCTCTAAATGAGAAGCTACTGCTGCTGCACACCTTCCCAAGTGCTGCTGATGGTGGTGTTGTTGGAAAGATGGTGAAGAAGATAGCAAAGACTAGCAAGAATTCCCAGCGGTTGCTACTGCTGCCCAAGAATTTTATGCAAAATAATCAAGAGCACATAAATATGAGAAAATCTAAACACTCTACACTATTGGATGAATGATTATAACAGCTCAAAATTCAGAGCACCTATCATCATTTGCAGAGTTTTTGCATCAAGAAGACTTCGATGCATCATACGAAAAATATGAATGACATTCCTACACTAATATGGACTACTTCATAGGATTGAAAGTTTAAGTTATATCAATCTCTTCAAGAGTACCCATAAGAAAGATGCAGAAAATCATTAATGATTAACAAGATTTTAGATATGAAAAAAAAATCATATAACTGTACAAACTAACTTAAAGCTCAATAGTTGCATAACTTCACAGATGCAACATTTAGCGAGAAGAATAATTCAAATATTTTATGAGTCAATCTCTTTAGAGAGAGATTGTAAGCGCGAGAGACAAAGATCATAGTGGTCGCAGAACTGTTGATATTCTAAAATCAGACTCGCTTGATAAAGGAGGTGGTTGGTAATGGCGTCAAGGAGAGAGATGGATAGGAAACAGAAAGAGTCAGAGTGAAGGAGAGAGAATGAAGAAGCTGTGATGGGATTTTTATTAGTTTTAGAAATGTATAAATTTCTGCTCTATTTACCACATGTAAAACAGAGGCATGATGAACAACTTCACACATCACTGGTTTATCCATTTCGACTTCACTAGTACATGTAGAAGCAATGTCAAAATACTACTTCACTTCTTTTTCTCTTATTCCTTCCTTCCTCATGTTGGAATCCAACATTTCCATTTGTCTATTTTGCTCCAACATTCTCCTTGCCCACACTATTAGCCTAACCTCCTTCCCTTTATAAACCGCTGGCAAATTAGGTCTCTCACACATCCCCACTTCAATCATTAATATCCCAAAACTATAAATATCAACCTTCACAGTGGCTATGGTAATGCCCTCTGTATACTCCGGTGGCATATACGCCATGGTGCCAGCAACTTAGGTCGACACGTGTGAATGTGATAAATGCGACGTTTGGAGTATTTAAAAATAAGAAAGATGAAAGCGAAGATAAATGTGATGAAGAAGAAGCTTGCAGTGGTTGCTAGGACTGATTGGAGGGTTGGATTCAGTTCTATTTTTGTAGAATAGTTTGATTCTTTCTTCTTTATTTGGTTTTGGGAAGAGAAAAGAAAATTAGGGAATGATTAAGAAGATACTATTAATGGAGGTGAAGGAGTATACGACAAGGGATTTTCAAGGAAAGATGAAGAAAGTCGGAATGGAAATAAAGCCCAGAACAGGGCATTTTGAGGTGGACATAGAGCCTAGCTGACGTGGATTTTTTAATCAATTTCCGGTTGCCATGCAAGCAAGTGATCCCCGGTTTTCTCATCGGTGATTCAACTTGCCAAAGATTGAAAGTTGATGTATTTTATTGCCAAGTTTTAAAAGATCTTATTAAATTGCTAAACCTGCTAAAGGTCTGAATTTTTTTTGCAAATAACCCTAAAAGAAATAAGGCACAATACATGTATAATTCCATGTACTTATAATGAAAATTTTCACTTATGTTATTAAGGTCTGACCTTATAGATATCTTAACTTATAATATTTGTATTTTTAAATATCTTAGTATTTTTTATAGTCTTTGTAATTTTTATAAATTATCATTTTAATATTCTCACCTTTTTTATATATTATTACTATATTCTGTCATCATTTTTTATTAATATTATTAATTTATTTACACTTGTATATATTCTAATTATTTTATAATTACAATGATATGTGTATTTTTAATTTTTAATTTTCAATATTTTAATTTAAAATTAATAACATTGTCTTTATATGTATAGATTTGAATAATGTTTATCCTTGTAATTAATAATATTTTTATTGATTATTTAATTGATGATTAAAATTTTTTGATTTAAAATATAAACTTTGCAATATATATATATAAAATGAAATCTTCAAATATTATTAATTTTTATCATTTATAGTTGTAATTTAAAAAGTATTAATAAATCAAAATTATTAGATTTTGAATAATTTAATATGAGATATATCAGTTTCACATAAGTAAATACCAAAATAGGCTATTAATAAATAATTATTTGATCAAATGATGAATAAAAATGTAATTTATTTGATTTACATCATTTATAATTTTATAAATATTAAAATAATAAATTTTTTTTATTTGTTAGTTGTTATTTTGAATAAAATATTTATTAATGAAGATGTATGTAATAATAAAAAGAGGAAATTTCAAAAAATGGCATGTTTGACCAGGCTTGTTTCTTTTATGGTCTGACCCATTTTATTTTTTCAGAACTGGTTTTAGTGTTTTCAGTTTTGGCCCAACATGTTTTTTTTTTTCATTTCTCGTCTTCTTTGTGGAGCAGCAGTTTTTAGTCGGTTATTTTTGCTTCATTTAACTTCCTTTTGCATGTCTATTCTCGTTGTTTCATTTTCTAGGGATTTTGTGTCTGCTCTTTCTTCTCTTTCTTCATCTTGTCAATTTCTTCTTTTTTCTTTCTTTTATTAACTTGTGTTTTTGTGTTAATTTGAGTTTTAAGTTAGTAGTTATGGGGACAGATAGTAGTGAAATTGTTTCTAGGAGAATTTCTACTCGTTTAAGTAGTGGTGTTGCACAATCTTCTCCTTTGTCTAGAAAGTAGAAGGATATGGATTCTCCATCATTTGTAATGAAGAAGAGTGATACTGATTCTAAAAGGAGGAAGAACGATGGCGAATCTAAGAAGAATGACACTGTTGCTAAGAAGAAGAAGAAGTTGTCCTTTAGTGAAAGCTCTTCTAAAAAATCTGAAACTTGCTATAAGGTATGTTTGCTTTTCTTTTAATTTTTTTCTGAATCTATTATTTTTCTTATTAAGTTGTTATTTTTTTTATTGCTTCTTTGTTGTTGCTATATATGTTGTTTTAGGTTTATTGCTTTTTATTGCTTGTTTTGATTTTTTAATGTAATTTTTATTATTTGTTTTAGAAATGGGAGTATTTTGTTAAACCAGAGGAACGTTTTAAGAGTAGGGTTTCTAGTTGTATGAATGAGAATGTCATTTCCAAGCTAAAGAAGAAATTGACTAAAAGTCAATTGGATTTGTTTTGAAAAACTTATTTTGATTAATTTTTGGATATGAAGGATGTTTAATAGCAGCCTCAATTTATTCATTGCTTGCTTTTAAAGGAAGTAAGTCAATCTAAATCTGATGAAATTTGGTTTAATATTTTTGGTGTTCGTTTAAAGTTTTCTATTGGTGAATTTGCTCTTATTATGGGGCTAAAATGTATTGATGATTTTAATAGAAATAAGATTGGGAAATATGTAAAAAACAATTTGGCTGATAAGTTTTTTTTATGGTTCTTCAAAAGTGAAGAGGAGTGATATTGAATACTGTTTTTTGTCTACAAAGTTTGATTGTGATGAGGATCCTTTGAAATTGGCTGTTCTTTATTTTGTTAGTAATTTTTTGTTTTTTGGTCATAAAGAGAAGTTTGTTAATAAATATTTTTTTTTATGTTGCTGATGCTGATTTGTATAATCAGTATCCTTGAGGGAAAGATGTTTTTACTTTTACTTTGGATTGTTTAAGGGGGAGGTTTATGGGGGCTAAGAAGAAAGAATACCATTATTATTTTTACCATCTTATTGGCTTTCCATTGGCTTTACGAATTTGGTTTTACAAATGTTGTGCTTATTGTGAGGGTGCATTTACTGTTCATGATGGTTCTTTGATTCCTCGTCTGTTGAATTGGTGAGATTCTTTTGTGCTGAATTTCAAGAAGTTAAATTCACAGATTTTGAATTTATCTTCTTCTTAGGTAATTGTTTTTTTTTCTTATTTTTTAGGTTTTGTTGTTTCTTGTTGTTGTTTGTTTCTTTTTGTTGCTTATTTTTTTATTTATTATTTTTGTAGTTGAAATTGAAAAATATTGTTCCTAGTCATACTGAAGAGGAGTCATTAGATTTGAATGGTTTTTTTGAGAAACCAAAAGTTGGGAGAGTCAATGTATCTGCTGTTTATGATGAAACTTTGAACAATGGAGATGATTTTGAATCAATTACCCTACAAAAAGTCTAAAAATATGAAATCTAGTGGTCATAAAGAGTGATTAAGCGTTCGTTATGCTGCTGGTGATAGGGACTCTATGTTGATAATGAAAATTGATGATTTGGATAAGAGGCGTAATGAAAAAATTTCTTCTTTGAGAAGTTTTATTGAAGAGAGATTTTCTATTTTAGAAGGAAAGTTAGACAGAATTCTTCAACAATAATTTTCCTTTGTTTCTTCCAATGTTGATAAAAAGGATATAATTAGTTCTGATAGTAAACATGATAATGATAGTATGGGTGAGAAAAATGATATTTTTTATGTTTTTTTTATGCTGATGAAGCAAATAAGAGAGGAGAAGAAGAAGAGAAGTAAAATGAAGAAGTGGAGAAGAATAATGAAGAAGTGGAGAAGAATAATGAAGAAGAGGAGAAAAAAAATTGAAGGACAGATGGAAAATAAAGAAGAAAATGAACAAAAGGACAAGGAAAATGAAGAAGATTTGAAGAAAAATGTTAAAGAGCAAGAGCTAAAAAAATGTTGAAGAGCAGAAGAAAAAAAATGTTGAAGATGTTGTTGGTATTGTTGAGGAATTTGATTCTTCTTCTTCTGACAATGATAAAGATTTTTTGGTGAAGGTAGATGAAATTATGAAGAGTTTCAAATGGAGAAGGGTAAGTTTGTTGTTGTTGTTGCTTTTTATTTTTTGTTGTTTCTTTTTTTGTTTCCTCTTGTTGCTTGTTGTTTTTTTTTTGTTTCTTGTTGTTGCTTTTTGTATTTTTATGTTGTTTAATTATATTGTTTTTATAAGAAGCTACACCTGAACCTGTGAATCCATCTATTGATTCATTTGCTAATTTAAAGAGAGCTCTAGTACCCTATGTTGAACCTAGATTTATTCGACCTATATCCATGGTCCCTACTCCTAAAATTTTGGTACATCCAAGGAGGGTTGTTAAGCTAAGTGTTCAACTTAAATCTCCTTTTGTGAGGGAATTTGATTTAGGAGCAAGCTTGAAGGAGGATGTTGTCAGCTCATGTTATGCTCCTTGGCCTTTTAATAATGAAATTGATATTGCTCCCAGTTTTGAAGAGCTTATTACTTTTAATGAATGGATTGATGAAGGCATTTATAAGTGCAAAAAGTAATTATTTTTTATGTGTTTTTTATATATTTTATTTTTCATATATTATCTGAAAATATTATTTTTCATATATTATAACCACTCAATTGCAAAAAAAAAAAAAGTCTGACCACCAAAATAGCAAAAATTAAAAAGTTCAGACACCAATTGTATAAATTTTCCTAGTTTTTATTCTTCTTAGGTCAAAGTTCAAGTATCTTGAGAAATATGAGGTTCTAAGTCCATGATTCAATTTTAATGTTGCTGTAATTTCTTTGAAATGGTTTCATACCTTGTTTTATCTGGGGAGTTGATCATGTGTTCTATATGTGATATGAACCCCAATCATATGACAAAGAGACCCAATACTAAAAATTTACCAACGGTAGGATCATTTCTAAACAGATTGCAAATAATTGATTTCCACTCTTGACCCGTTGATTAGCAAACCAAAAACCAAGAATAAGAAAACAATTGAAATAGCTACCACTCCCTTTACAAAACAAAGTAAAGGAAGATACGTCAAGTTAGACGCCACAATCAAAATGATTGATAAGTTTGAAATTAGTTCTTTTAAGAACCAAAGCAAAAGCTTAATAAAAGTGATATTTTATTTCTCATTGATGCCTTAAGTTATAATGAGTAAAGCCATTATATAGGCTTAGAAAACATAACTACGTACATAAATTTAGACTCCTTAAATTAAGGAGACATTAATAAGCAATAATTAACATTTATTGTTACTAAGCTATAATTAACATTTCTTGTTATTGCTGTTTGTAACTCATTTTTAGCCTTGAGAACATCTGAATTGATTATTGCTCAAAACATAAAATTTGTTTCTTCAGGCGTTAACTTTAAATGGAATATAGAATCATATGATTTGGAGTAGTATTAAGAAAGATATGGGCTGAAAACTAGTTTGTGTGCAGGTTGCCCATTAAAGTCGAAATTTAGATCCTAAAATGTTGGCTCATTGTTTATTTGGATCTAACCTTTATAAATATCATACAATCATATATAATGGCTATTCTATTTTTAAATAAATAGCCCAATATAAATTCAGACCTAAATAGCCCAAAAACAAAAAGGTAATATAAGAAGCCTAAAAGATGCACGTGGACTTGATGAAAATGTGCTCCCATCTTGTTTTGTTTAATTAATCCAGCAATTGAATCAAATTAATAGGCCTTGGTGAAGCCTCAAAATATCTCAAATCATATGAAGCAATACTCTTATCTTCAACATCACAAATCAGCCCATTAATAGCTTATTTAGCTTTCTTTGTTCTTGATCTTATCATTGGCCCACCAATATTGTGCAAGACATCTAATCCTTTGTGATTATCCCATGCTGATCTCCATCAATTTAGGCTCGAAACTTTTGAAAGACAACAGTTTGGACTATTAGCAAGTTTGAAAGTCCTATTTAAACTGTACCAAATGTCGTCCTCTAATAATAAATATACATATTCATCTTAGGATAAAGCCCCATCACTTTCAGCCCAAATTTTGGTAAAACGGTGACTATACTCATCGGGCAATGTATAGCATAATGCAAACCACTTATTTGTTTCATCCATCCTTTTGCCACTGTGAATAAGTGCTTCAATCTTTTGGTTCACTATTCGAATATGGTCACACAATGTATGCTCAGGCTTCATTTTATATGCAACAAGTTCATTTGTTAACCATGTAACTCTTTCTCATTGTTCCCAAGTTCTAGGAATATGAGGAGTACTAACTATGCGAGCACTAATACGATGAGGTCTATTTCTACATAACTCTTGATAGTCATTGATTCATTGCATTTGCTCGACATACGACATATTTCCTTAACACATTAAGGAAATAATTATGAAAATATTAGATAATTAATAAATTATCAAGCCAACATACCTAACCATTTTTAAAATATAAAAATGAAAAATCACTACAAGAAAATAGCAAAATAGTGATAGAAATTTCCATAACAAATTAGGTTTAGTGACGGCTTTGTGACGGAATTTTGGTTGTCAAAATTTTCCTCATCGCAAAAATTTGTGACGAAAATCCATCACAAAAAACTCAATCACGATAAAAGGTGTTTCCATCATAAAATTGTAACAGAGTTTCATCAGAAATCCGTCACAAAATTGTGACAGATTAGTGACGGAAATGGTTTCTGATTCTAAAATTCACGTCATGGAAAAGGTGTTTCTATCACAAAATCGTGACGGATTTTTGTCACAAATCCGTCACCAATTTTTTGATTGATCAGTGACAAAAATTCATCAGAAATTTATGACGAATTAGTGATAGAAATCCATCATAAATTTGTGACAAAAATCCTTCACTATTAATTTTTTATCCTATTATTATGTTTTATATAATTTGTATAAATTAAATGGTATTTTTAATTGGAATATATTTTGATACATTTTAACAAAATTAGAGGAAAATTGAAATTCAATAATTAAAAATGTATTTTGTAAGATAAAACATTAAATAGTATACATAAAAGTAATATAAGTCAAACATAACTAATAATAAACATCTATGTTTTACACATCAAACATTAAACAAGTCATCACTTAGCTTAAGGTGCAGAAGATCCTGATCCACTAAATT
>CATIWM010097172.1:0-14599 GCA_949671775.1 Mallotus repandus | reverse complement strand
CATTATTTTTTATTTATTTTATTTATTTTCTTTGTGGGACATGTTTTTATGATGTATTGGGATTCTTAATAAGTTTAACAAGTGTATTTGTGTTTTCTTTCAGGTTTGACAAGAAAATAATCAATTAAACTTTGTTTGTGTAAGACCTAAATTTAGTCACTATAGCAGCTCTGCTGTCATCGCATCTCTACCATATTCTCAAGCCCCTTTAGGAATATGAAGATCATTTCACTGAAAATGACATGATGAAATACATTATCAGCTTGATTTTTTAGGAAAAGAGATACACTATCACAATTTTAAGCTTCTAAACCACATTGAATTGTCCAGGCTATAAGTGCCTTTGCCAACATCTCCTTCTTCACTAAAATCACAATCATAGGGGAGTTTTTCATTCTCTTTATTTAGTTATTTCTTTAATTTTCTTTTTAATGTTTAATTTTTTTTTGTGTCACATTCACGTTTCACATTGAGGGCAATGTGAAATTTAAGCGTGGGAGGGTGCATGTAGCAAATTCATGTGTTTTATTTTGCATTTGATGTGTTTTTATTTTATTTTAATTTATCTCAATTTATTTTATTGTGTTTTATTGCATTATATTCATTCAATAGGGTAGAAATATAATCAATTCTCCCCACAACTTTGATGCTTGCAACTTATTAATCTCATAAGATTGGCACATTAATGTAGTTTTCTTAATTAATTGATTTAATCTCAATTTAATGTTTGATTTGAGTTTTTTTAAAGCATTATGAGCAATTTGTGGTTAACGACATATTTTTTATACTTTAATGAATCTAATGGTTACTCTCTTTTTGAACATGTAAATGTACATAATTTAAGAGAAATTAGTGAAGTTTCGAGCTGGATAGCTTAAGTCATTGAAATTGCTTCAAAAAAATTGTAAATTTGTTGTGGAATATAGCTGAAATCTTTTATTCAAATTTATAGATGCTCCTTTACTTCGATTCTCTTAAAAGAGTACAAGTATCCTGAAAGGACCTTTCGGAGGGTTCCACGCTGAGTAGTGTGGGAAAGGCGGGGGAATTCTAATGATAGGAACATCCACAAGCAAAAATTAAAAAAAAAATTGTGTCTTGTTAAAGGTAATTCTAATTAAAGAGTTTTCTTGCTTGTCCTCATGCAAAATGAAAACAATACGTATCAACAATACGAACGTGGCAAATTAATCAATTTTAACTTGATCAATTAACAAAATCTCCTCTTAATATAAGATTTAAATCATAAAAACAAAACAAGCAACTCATGATCAAGACATATATAAAGATTACCAAGTGGATAGCAAACTCTCTTGTTTAATATAAAAATGTGCATAAATTAAGACTCACAAAGAAACAAAATAAGCAAGACAACTCTTTCATTAGAATTACCTTTGACAAGACACAATTTTATTTTATTTTTTTATGGACGTTCCTATCGTCAGAATTCCCCCGCCTTTCCCGCACTACTCAGCGTGGAACCCGCTGAAAGGTCCGTTTAGGATACTTGTACTCTTTTAAGAGCATTGAAGTATAGGAGCATCTATAAATTTGAATAAAAGATTTCAGCTCCATTCCACAGCAAATTTAAAATTTTTTTTGCTAGAGTGGCTACACCATTATTGGGTGTAGTGCCTGCAGATGCCACTCATGTTAGTTTCTTAACTTTATGAGTTTCTTCCTTTCGCTTTTGCTCATTATCTGATTTCTTTTTCTTTGTAGGTGCCTGTTTCTATTGCTCAATCTTGGTATACTGCTACGATGAGCGCGCAGGAGTATTTCATGGAGTTTACTTGTGCACAGAGCATACAACTTTCTTCTTTTATTGATTTGTACCTATTTTATGCATTTGATTTTATGACTGCATGAAATGTGATTTATGATGTTTGTCTAATGCAAAATGAGCTTAATCACGCCTGTCATGAGTGGGAGAGGGAGCGAACGTCCTATCATGAGGAGATCGATCAGCTTCACTTGTAGCTGGCATCCTTCCAAATGGGTGCAGAGGATGCGAGGGCTGGCTTAGATGATGGGAATGCCTGAGTGGATTTAGCTCTTGCTTTTGATGGCACCCATAGCCGATGTATTTGTTAGGAGGCTATGTATAAGCTATTGGCTATGATTGTCCAGAGTTTTATTATTTTCCCGAGGTTGTGGACTCAGGGTGATGTATTTGGGCCTCTACTCTGTATGTGGTATTATGTACCGATGGGTGTTATTGCTGTATTTTGGAATGACTGACTTGTGTGCTCCTAATTGTGATATCTATAACAGTGATCATTCTGTTTGATTATTCCACTTCGTTTACCTCTTTATTTTATTTTTCCCTCTTTTGCATAGGGCGTCTCTTTTAAGAGCTCTTCGCTCCTATCTGGGTTTTTTTTCTTTTTCCCTCTTTGTCCTAAGGCATCTCTTTTCAGAGCTCTTCACAATTATCTGGGCTTTTTTTTAGGTTTGATGATAACGGCTGGCAATATAGAGGAGAAGTAATGGAACAAGTAAGAACTATAAAACATGTAATGAATATATGCAAATTATACTTAACTTGCTTGATGTATTTGGATGATAATGATGTATTGCATTTCCTCAAATATACTTACATGATATGACAAGCATTCACATATTT
Source organism: Mallotus repandus (assembly GCA_949671775.1). Lineage (NCBI taxonomy): Eukaryota > Viridiplantae > Streptophyta > Magnoliopsida > Malpighiales > Euphorbiaceae > Mallotus > Mallotus repandus. The sequence goes on along the minus strand of CATIWM010097172.1, from coordinate 11,973 downwards.
ACTTAATACAATTAAGAAAAGCACAGTGACATTTCTGCAAATTTCGAATTGACGATACCCCTGTCCTTAGTCAGCCTCTTTAGGTTTTCTAACTAAGTATTTTCTCTTGGTTTCCCCTGATTTTTTCTTGAGCTACCTTTTTTCGGTTTTCAACTCAGCGGGATCTTTTTTTTATGTATTTGCTATGGACATAGTACTTCTTCGAGCGGTCTGTGTTTGTAGGCTCGGAGAACTCATTTCCTTCAGATTCCATCAGTTTGACAACTTTTCTTGATAGGACAGTTTTGACCAGATATGGGCCTTCCCAGTTTGGCCTGAACTTCCCTCTAAGGTCTGAGACATTCTGTTTAGCTTGCTTTATCACCCAGTCTCCTACTTTCACACTCTTGTGTCTGACTTTCTTGTTGAAGGCTCTAGCCAGTCGAGCTTAATATAGCTGCGTATGATACAATGCTTCGAGTCTCTAACTGTCTAGAGTAGTGAGGCTATCATGCCTTTGTTGAGCCCATTGTGCTCCAGGTAGTTTGTATTCAATTACTATTCGCAGCAATTTGATTTCCATTTCCACTGGGAGTACTACTTTAGATCCGTATACTAGTGAGAAAGGAGTGGCTCCTATTTAAAGTTTTAACTGTTGTTCTATGTCCCCACAATGCATATGGTAGTCTATTTGCCCAATCATGATAGGTCTAAGTCATCTTTGACAATAGGTTTTTGATGTTTGTGTTTGCAGCTTCGACCGCTCCGTTTGCTTATGGTCGGTAAGGTGAGGATTTATGATGCTTCACTATATAACTCCTTAGTAATTCCCTCACTTCCCCTTAGAACTGAACACCATTATTTAAAACTATGTGATGGGGAATCCCATATCGATAGAATAGGTTCTTTCTTATGAACGTTGCCACATGTCTTGCCCCTAATTTTGCATATGATTCTGCTTTGACCCATTTTATGAAGTAGTCGATTACTATTAGGATGAACCTGTGTCCGTTCAAGGCTGTCGGATGAATTTCTCCAATTATATCTAACCCTCATGCTGAGAAGGGCCACAGAGAAGAGATAAAATGTAGCTTTGCTGGGGAAAGATGGCTGATGTCCCCGTGAATTTGGCACTTGTGGCACCTTCTTACGAATTTGATGCAGTCTTCCATAGTTTTCATCTAAAAGAAACCTTATCTCATTAACTTGTTAGCTAGAATAGAGCCATTCATGTTTAGACCACAAACATCCTCATGTACTTCTTCCATGACTCTAGTAGCTTCTGTCTCATCCAAACATCTGATTTGTATCCTATTTGAAGTTCTTCTGTACAATACACCCTGGTATGATGTGAATTTTGATGCCAATTGCTGGATGGCTGCCTTGTCTTTTTCAACTACCTTCTCAGGGTAAATTCTCTTTGTGAGGCATTATTGCATATCATAAAACCAGGGTTTGTTTTCCGCTTTTGCTTCTGTTATTCTAAGGCATTTGTGGCTAGGTTGCTTTGATTTGAGTAGGATTAGAGGCTTCATGGGCATTTTGGTTGGTCCTTCCCATACTGATGCTAGGGAAGTGAGTGCATCTGCCATTTGATTGTGGTTTCTAGGGAGATGGATGAATTTACATTTCTAGAAAGATAAGGCAAGCTGCTACAGGTGGCTCAGGTATGGCCTCAAGTGTTATTCTTTCAGTTCCCATTCTTCTGTTGTCTTATTGATTACCAACATAGAATCCCCAAATATTTCAACTTCTGTCACTCCCAGAGCTATCAAAGCTTCCATTCCAAGTGCACATGCTTTATATTCTGCCTTGTTATTTTTAACCCTGAATGCTAGCTTCTTAGTGATTAGCACCACTTTGCCTTTTCGTGTTAGGAGTATGATCCCGACTCCTGCTCCGAATTGGTTGACTACTTCATCAAAGTACATTTACCATCCCTGCACCTCGATGGCCATGCTGAGGTTATCTAGGAAGTCTAGTTGAATTTCTTCTATATCTAGAATCGAGTTTAGGGCTAAGAATTTAGCAATAGCTCTCCCTTTCACTGTCTTCTTAGTCAGATACTGCACATTAAATTCTATGAGTAGAACGAGCCACTTGGCGAGTTTTCCCACTAGGGATGGAGCTTTATAGAGATGCTTCATAGGATCTATTTTGGATACAACTTAGATCTTGTATGACTGAAAGTAGTGTCTGAGCTTCTTCATTGCCTATACCAAGTCTGGGTTGCCATTAACCTTGTACCCAGCCATTAAAGAGAATGCAATTAGTGCAATGCTAGCCCAAGAGGGAGAAGGGAAAGTAGAACATGCATTCTACTACTTAAGCAAGAAAATGCTACCTTCTGATCTTATTGAATGCTAGCTGACACTGTTCATTCCCTACGACCGGCTGATCTTTTTTGAGTAACTTGAAGATGGGCTTGCAAACTGCTATTAACTTGGCGATGAATCTGCTTATGAACTGTAGCTTCCCTAGAAACCAGCTAATTTCATCTCTATTTTTGGGACTGGCATTTCTCTGATTGCTTTTGCTTTATCTATATTCATTTTGATTCCATTCTAGCTAACGATATACCCCAGCATCTTGCTTGAAGTTACCCCGAATGTGCACTTCTTGGGATTAAGCTTGAGGCTGTACTTTTCAACCCTCCTTAGGAATTTCTTGAGAGCAGCTGGGTGCCCCTCTCTAGTTTTTTATTTAACCATCATATCATCTACGTACACCTCGACTTCTTTGTGTGTCATTTCATGAAACATGGCTATCGCCATTATTTAGTAGGTTGTATCTGCATTTTTCAGGCCGAAGGGCATTACCTTGTAGCTATAAGTGCCCTATTCTATAATGAAGGATGTCTTTGCTTTATCGATGATGGCCATTAGAATTTGATTGTATCTAGAAAATCCATCCATGAAGGAATGCATTGCACAGGAGGCAGCGTTGTCTATCAACACATCTTTGTGAGCAAAGGGAAGTCATCCTTTGGGCATGCTTTGTTTAGATCTCTATAGTCGACACAAATTCTAACCCTTCAATCTTTCTTTGGCACTACCATGACATTTTCTAACCATTCTGTATAGTCTACCACCTCTACAAATTTAGCCTTGATCTACTTTTTGATGTCTTCTTTTACCAATTGGGCTCATTCTCGTCTGAGTCATCTCAACTTTTGCTTTACCAGTTTACACCCTTCTTTGGTGGGGATGTAGTGTTGAGCGATGTCTTTGTCGATGTTCGGTATGTCTTCCTATGTCCAAGCAAATACTTTTGAATATTTTATTAATATTTTATTAATTTCTCTTCCCTTTTGAGGGGTAACATCTTTCAAAATATGCAAAATGTGTGCTTCATTTTCTATGCCAATATATGGAATGAATGTCAAATATGCAAGTGTTTTGATCAATACAATGCACTATACCATCAGAAAGGACATTGAACAAGTAAGCAAGATCTAATTTTATTGCATTAAATTTAGAGTTCATTACATCATCAGTTTCAAATAAAGGAAAAGTATAGAGATCATCTCCAGTATCTTTAAACAGAATGTCATCAATGCTTGATTCGAGGATGGCAGCAACTTCCTCACAGTTAAAGGTCTCAGTCTCAGATTCTTCATCAGCTCATCAATACCAGTCTCAATGATACCTTCTGGTGGGTGTTTTCCCTTAGTAGAGTCAATAAAATCTTTGAAGATTTTAACGCCAGGTTTCTCAACCCCTTCTTTTTCCCACTTCTTGTTCTATCCCTTTTAGACCTCATTTGAGCCTTATGGAATAAAAAAGGTGGACTTCTTAGTTCCAGTGTCCTTCTCAGGATCATACCCCAAGCCATATCTGCTGGTTTGTCCTCAGAAATCAGGGAATTATATGATCCCAGTGTACCTTCTGCCCATTCCAGTTTCGGGCAGGTATTGCATCTTTTTCATCATTGCAGCAACCTTTGGGTTGACCCAATCCTCATGGATTATAGAGATCTAAAAGCCTAGTGGCACTATGTTCAAGCAAGCCATGATGTTATTGGTTTCAGTTGCAATGGTGACAACTTTGTCTTTGAGTGGGAATTTGATCTTCTAGTGTACGGTAGAGGGTATGCCTCCTAGCGGATGGAACCAGGGCCTTCCCAATAGTAGGGCAAGGGTTAGAGGGATGTCTAGGACAGTGAACTTTGTTACTGATTCAATATCTCCTGCAGTGACTACTACCTTGAAAGTCCCTACGACTAGCTTTTTAGAGTCATCACAGGCTTGAATGATCGCGTTAGATTCCTCTAGGTCTTCAACATTCATTCTAAATTTATATAATAGCCTCAGGGGGAAAATTTTATGGCAGATCCATTATCCACCATAACACATGAGGTCTTTTTAAACCTAACTATTGCCTGTCCTAACACATGATGATTATGGACCCTTCCTTTAGGGGGTAGATCTTCATCTGAGAAGGTGATGGCATTAGCAAGGGCTTTCATTAGAGAAGCTATCATTTAGTAAGGCGAGGCATCAGTGGTGATCTTTGTACTGTCAAGAGTTCTGACTAGAGCATCTCTGTGATTCTTAGATGCAATGAGAAAATCCCAAATACTGGCTTATGCCTGAGTAATCTTAAGCTGCTTAAAAACCTGATCATCTTCTTCCTTAGTAGGAGCCATATCACTTGACATTTCTTTCCCCTTGAAGACATCTTTTTCCTTTTTAGGAGGTTGATAGACTCTTTCGCTGCAAGTTACATAATTAACTAAGGGTAGATACTTTTTAGCTATCTGCTTCTTGTTATATGGTGTCTCTTGACTGGTTGCTTTTATATTATTGCCCTTGTTCTAGACAATGATCTCAGAGTCATCATGTTCCTGGGTATCTATGCCCTTTTTAACTTTTTCATCAGAGTCATACCAGATGTCGATTCCCATGACTTGTAGATTTAGAGACTGGACAATTACGATCCTTCAGTCTTCCTTATCAAACTCTTCTCCCCACCCTAAGGGTAGTATATCCTCTAGAAGGACATGAGCTATTGAAAGTACACTATTCTTGACTTTGTAGTCAAATTTTCTAGATGGCTGGCCCAGTAGATCCCACACTTCGGGTTTGTCTTGCTCAACTTTTAGGCTTTCATCTACTTCATAACTTCACCGTTCATAGGAAAGGCTACATCTCTAGCTCTCCTTTTCATTATTAAGTGAGGAGTGAATGCTCGAGGCATTGAAATATATTCAAATATGGAAGGGTCCCATTCATCTTCACTAGAGTCATAGCAGTCAAGAATCAGACTTAGGAGTTCATCTTTTGAGATCATTAGGAATTCTTTTTTTGCTCTGGCTTATTGTTCTTATAGGGTTTTGGGGAGGCCGGGTAAGATAGTGCTGATTGTTGGTGGAGGCATGGCTCAATAATTTAAAAAGGGGCTGGTTTTGACATTGGGTCATCTTTCTGGATCATTGATTTTTTCTGAATCAATGAGGTTTTGGATTGCATTCTTAAGAGTTTTGCAAGTGTCAGTGGCATGGTCGGGCATTTGGTGGAAGTGGTAGAATAGGTTTTGGTCAATCTAAAAAGGCAAAGAACTTGGTAGTGGTTTTGGTTCTCTAGGTTGTAAAAGGTTCTTTTGTTGGAGTCTTTGGAAGATCTCGGACAGTGCGAGGTTGAAATTGGAAAACCTTCTAGGTGGTTTGTTGATGATATTGACAAATGGTGGATTGGTAGTGTTTGGCTGAACTTGGTTTATCTCAATGGTTCTGGTGAAGGCATTTCGGTTTTGGGTGTTGGTTTGAGTGTTTCAGTGAAAACTGTTTCTGGGTTATTGAGTTTCCTCATCTTCAATTCTAATTTTGGCTTGATAGAGTGCTTAAAAGTTAGGGTAGTGGGCAAAGACCATATGTTTCCTGAAATGAGGAAGTGATCCCTTGATTATCAACTCTATTTATTCATCCTCTAAAGGACAGTTTCTCATTTTGAGAACTTTAGCTCACCATCTTGCAACATAATCAGAGAAAGATTCACTAGGCTTCTATTTTGTAGTTTCTAGATCTCTGCGAGTTATATCCAACTAAGTATTGTATTCATATTGCTTGATGAACTTTTGACTTAACAGCAACCAGTCAATCTTGATTTCATCCTCGAGGTCAAAGAACCATGCCCTTGGTCCCCCTTCTAGTGATGTGAAAAAGCATCGGACAATCTATGATTCTGTAACCTTTGTAGCAGCCATGAAGGTGGCGTATTGCCTCAGATGAAGCCTTAGGTCCCAATTCCATCAAACTTGGAAAAGTTTTGTAATTTGAAATCATTAGGAAGTGGTTCATCTTTGAATAGAGCTAAATTAGTGAAGCTTTTGAACTCACAAGGCCCCATATCCTTGAAGGAAAATTCCAGCTGAGCCATCCTGTTGGCTAGTAGTTTGACCTCTCCTGCTGATTCAGGTTTTGTCAGGTCAGCAATCTTAGCAGCTTGTTGTTGTGGTGTTTGAAAGGCACGATAATACTCACCATCATCTTCAATCTGTATATGAGTGTGAAGGACACCGTTTCCTCTGTCTGCTCACTGGTGGATAGATGCAGATGCCTCATTTATGGGAGTAGCAGCACAGTTTCCCTCTTGGGAGTTTCTAGTTTGAACATTGGTGGCTTTGATTTGGGCTTGGAGGATTTCTGCTATGGTGCCATCAGTAAGCAATATCTGAATCCCCTTTTCAGTTTATCCTTGAATTATTGACATGAAGTGTCTTCTGAATCACCCATGTTGAGATCTTGTTTACTGCACATTAGTGAGATAGAATAAACAAATGATGAATGATGCATGCATGGTGTGCGCCTACAAAAGAATACGATTAGCATGTATGCATGATGTGTTCATGCATAGTCTTATTATGATAGATGCAGATGGCTGCAAAAAGACGCGGTTCGTATATGTTGTTTATATGTATGTCATGTATGCATGATTATGTAAGGGATCGTTAGCTTTCCTACATAAGGAACAAACCAATCACAAGCAAGCTCTCACTTCCAACCTTATTGATCCACAAGGTTAATGAATCTCTTTCCTAGGTGGGTTTTAACCCAATAGTCGGTAAGAGACTATGGTTCCACTCTCAGATTAGGCTATTTCGATTAGTTTTGATAAGAATCAAGAGGTAAACTAAGAAATGACACTCAAATACACTCAAGGTAAATGCATAATGTCAATATGAAGACCAGTCAATTAGGTCATAAATGGCATCGATAGTCCTTACACGCCCGCGTGTGTAGGGGCTATAGTCAACAAGAGGGGTCCAGTTTTGTGTCCCCACATTGATATTCGATACGTTTACTAAGAGGCATGAAAGTATTGTTCGAGAGTTTATGATTTGATTCTTTCAACGTAAATGTCTGCAATCTAGTTAAATTCCTGACCCATCTATTTGATCTTATAAGGACAAATGGACGATGCTCATAGGTTCTATAATCGAAAGATGTCACTATTTGCCAGTTCTCACAGGCTATCCATACTGAGGTGAATGATTCTTATCATTCCTTGCGCATCGGGCTTATGCAAGGTAAATAAGGATCACACAGTCTAAGCGTGAGCAGTTTGTGAGAATGGACATACTGACGTCAATTGACGATGGAAACTAAAAGCGTCATAACGTTTGTGAATATTAGGTCAAACGGACAGCATCAGGGCTAGCATGCAAAGCTTGGTGGGATCCTAATGGAGATTTCTATTAGTTTATTTACATGGGCTGAGTCGAGGGTGTAAGGCTAAGGGCTCCTTTAGAGAGAATGCCCCCCATGACTAGGGTTACAGACATCGGTCAGTGAGTCCAACATTCTTTTGATAACTCGGGTGGCCCTCCTTAAGGACTTGGGTCACAGACTCTGGTCAGATGAATCCGGCGAAACCATGAGTAAAGGCTAAAGGTGAAAAATCCGAATCAGTCATCCTATGACTCGTGTGGAACCATAGTGGATCACTTTTCGTCATTGTTGACTAATAGTGACTAAGGGTGCACGTGTGATTGTGTAGTGAAAATGCAATGGTGGAGGGCTCCACATGATTGAGTATTAAGTAATGAGAAACAATCATTTTCAAATTGATCTCTCTAACCAGAGTCCCCAGTGGAGTCGCCAATGTGAGCAACCTGAGGATTATAATTCAGTGGTGGGACATTCCGAGGGACATGGCAACTTTATCGAATGGGACATCCATTCCGTTTACAGGACAGGGATAAATGTTTGGTCTCGGGGGGATATGGGATGCTTTTGTGTTTGAAGTCGCCAACTGATTTTAGAAAACCAGGAAAAGATGAAAAGGACAACATCAGGTCACTCAATGAGTATCGTCAACAGTAGAGATTCTGAGCCTGCGATATCTCATATACTTTTTTAGTATTTCTCATTTTAATACTCAATATATAGCTACCATAGCACCCTAGTTTTTGTAATGACAGTTGATATATATGCATTCACACAAGCACGTTGATAATAACAGAAAGTACGAGAAATTCAGCATAATCAAGGCTTTCCTAGTAAATACATAAGAAAGAGAAAAAGTGCGGAAATGTAAATCTAGTCCTAATCTAGAATACACCTGCAAAATAGAGATTAACACAACTATGTGTGATTCCATCTATTCATCCACTTGGAAAACATGTAAGCATAATAAAGATGATTGATGCATCATGAATGATTAAATAGATGCACGTAGTATACGCTCTAGCATGAATTATTATAAAGCATTTCTAAATTATAGGATAAATAGTAAATAATGATGATTACATTATTGGACCGCAAATAGCGAAGCTCTAGCTTAGATAAGTAAGCTTTCGTGTTTATTAAATGCATATTGATGCAAAATGACAGTTAACTATAAGCAAAACGAGGCAGAGATTATTCAATCAGCATGCAAATTGCCAGTCTCATCACACAATTACAACAATTTCTCAACTGCTGCCGGCGATAAAATAAAATTCAAGACAGAAAAATAAACGTGCAAAAATGATTATTTGGTCCTCAGGTTCAACTGAGCTTGTTTTGTGTTTTTGAAGCTTTAGCTTCAAAAGATTTTCAAGCTTCCCTCATCAAGAGGTTGAAAACGACATGTAGAATGTAAATTCGTATACCTTTGAAGCGGGCTTTGACAAAGATGAGGGTGGGTTTGGTGCAAAAGTGATATAAAAATCCTACGTAAAATGTAGAGAGTGGGCTAAAAGTGTCTGGATTGGGGCTCCTAAGCCTTCAATTTGACAGCATTTCAGTGCGTGCGTATTTTTCAGCTCTTGCTAGTGTTTCCTAAGCTGTAGCTTTCACTTCCTAGGCTCTTGCCTTTTCTCTTTTGGCTCTAGCCTTTGTTCCTAGGCTCTTGCCTTGCAAAAAGAGGGGGGGGGGGGGTTGAGACCCCTTGGAACGTGTGATCACGCCCTTGGCGCGTGATCATGCACTCTAGGACATGTCACGTGGCCTTCCTGAGCTCCAATCGTGCTATTTCGAGGGTATTTTTTGGTGCTTTTGGACCTTCCAAACTCATTTTTGATGTTCGTTTTGTCAAAATTGTCTTCCATTTTCACATATGAGCAAAATGTGTTTGTACATGATCACGTGCACTATTACAGGGTCACTTCCGGGAGTTTTAAGGGCTTATAGACATGTTTCTGTCGTCCGTTTCATGAAAATTGACTTTCGATTTTCACGAAGTTGAACTCCGGTCTCATGAGTCGAACACCGGTCTCATGAGTTGCTCATTTTGAGCAACGTTTGCTTAAATGAGTGACTTATCACTCTGATTATTCGTATTTCATGAAATTGGGATGCAACTTAATGATTCAGAGGTTGATTTTGCTCGGTTCAGGCTTTTTCAGACTCTTGGCATGCTTCAGAGGTGGTACGAATGAACAGACACTTGTCATATTGGGAGAAATGTTTTCATCACTAGACCTTTTTGGGAACAGTCAAAATTCAATGTATGACAACTATACTTACTGGGTATGGCTGTGGAATAGTATTTGGTGTTTCACTAGGTTACATAGTTTTTACAACAAGAAAACCCCTATTGTTTGTTAGGAGGGTTGAAGGTGCATGGGATAAAAGGTCATAGAAGTCAAGAAAAAAGTTCTGAAACCAAATGGAAGAAGACACTAATCAATTTAATAGGTTTTCACTGGGTTATATGTTGTGTTTTCACACGTACTAAGTTTTATTGGACATTACTTATATGTGAATAGACATAAATATAGATATGTATATATAATTTTCTCCTTTTTTTTTTTTTGAGGTGATGGTGTTTCCTATATAGAGGCAAATAGACCAACTTTGCCCTTCTTTATAACATCATTTTTAGATTTCTTCTAATAATTATACAGATATTTTTTTTGAAAATTTAAAAATCTTTGAAGCATGTATTGTTTACGAAATAAGATTGCCAAAACTTAACCCTTTTTAAGCAGACTGAAACGAAACAAAACAAAACAAAATGTAGACCAGTACGATGTAGTAATTTTAGTATAATAAAAGAAAATGTTTTGTTCTGAGAACATAACATGGTGACATAAAATACGTTAAACTAATTAAAAAAAAAAGCTTATTTACGTTGGAAGACTTGGAGACATAAAAGTCATTGTGAGGAAAATATTTTGTTACTTTAGTGAATGAGGTAAAAAAAAGTTGCAAGAAAACAAGAGACAAGAACTAATGGTTAGCGCTTATTTTGATATCCAATCATTTTGGCTTAGAAAAATAACAGGAAAAATAAAATTTTTTGATTCATTTAAATTATAATTTATGGCAAAACTAAATTTGTTTTTTTTTTTTTACTTTTAAGTATTCGATTTTCATATTTCTTATACTTTAATATTTTATTGACTACTATTGTAATTAATTTATGAGAAAACATTAGTATAATATTAAAATTCAATAGTAAAATTATTTTATATATAATTAATGATCAATTTAACTAATTTGTTATTTTTAAAAATATTATAAATTATTTCAAAAATTCCTTTTTATTCATAATAAAATTATAAATACATTATAAATATTACTTATTATGAGTCCATTATAATTAGTTGAATATTCTATTACTCAATAATTAATTTTACTATTAAACATCCATATAAAAATATTAAATTATAGATTTTTAACTATATTGAATTTATTACACATGTTTTCAAAAATAAAAATTATGACACATTTGTAATTAAGTGTCATAGAAAAGCCACATGATTAGTTGTTTCACAAGTTCTTTATTTATTTATTTATTATTATTAATTTTTTTTTTTTTTGAAACAAAGACCAAATTTCATTACTAAACGTGGCGATCTCTAGCCAAAACATCAATGACATTATCGGGAGGAGAAATTCACTCCTGATGACCAGCAACATTACGAGCTAGTTTGGCAAAACAATGAGCCAACTTGTTTGCTGGCCTTCTAACGTACCGAAATTTAACATTGGAAAAAGAACTAGATAGCATCAAACAATCAGAAGCAACAAGATCATAAGCAGAAACCCCATCTGGTTTAAGAAGACTGGCAATAACCCCCCAGAGCATCAGACTGAAGCACTACAGATGACACATCAAAATTCTTCAACCAGGATAAAGCTTAGTTAAAACCATAAAAATAAAAGTTGTAAATAAAATAACAATTAAAAACCACATCAATTTCATATTGTCATTGTGCCAGTCCAGTTGGCCGAGTCAATCGCAAGTAATGGCTTCTCCATATGAATTTATCAATCAATGCAGATGTTGAAGAAGTCAATATTAGCCTACACCTAATTAATTTGATGTCATTGCTTACATCAATTTAGTTAGGTGAAAATTATGTATTTTTCACATGTTTAATTTCAATGGTTTAGATTAGTTTGTGGTTATTTTAATGAATGGTTTAGATTATTTCTTGTAACCTATAAATACCTCATTTGTATTTGAGTTTTATCATCCAACAATCAAAGCTTAATTATAAGCATTTGAAAGTTTTCTTAAGAGTTCTTCTCTTTTGTAATTTTGTGAGGTTATTCTAAAGAAAG
>CATIWM010097158.1:0-11642 GCA_949671775.1 Mallotus repandus | reverse complement strand
TGTTGGGTGTGTGCACTTCTCTTGGGTAGGTTCCCCCCTGCCTACACCTTGGGGAGCACAGTGTCTGAATCGATGTATTGCTTTCTATGATGAATAACAAAAGTAGCCCCATTATCTTCTTATCGTGTGCCTTGTCGATTGGGCTTGTGCTTGTTGCCTTGCTCTTGCCCATTGGGCTATTATGTTGGCTTTGCATATCTTGACTCGAATACTAATATATGTTTCCTTGTGCTTACAGAATTACTAATCTGTCCTTGAGGCTGGCTTGTTAGAAGGTGTTCTAGACAAGCGCCGCACGGCCCCTTTTTGTGAAGTTTTTACGGGCCCGTGACATATGGCCCCCTGTCATGTGCAGAAAAATTTTCTATTCCCTCTACCTCAGCTACAAGTACCACAAATTGAGAAATTGTTTTACAATTTACCATAAAAAAAAAGTTTTAAAAGTATCATAAAATGAGAAATATTTTTATTTTTTACGATAAATTGGTAAATAGTCCTCTGCTGCTGCTCCGTTTCGAAATTGGGTAAGAGATTGACCATTTTCTTGTCAATACTTTCCTGCCAGCGATTGCAGGCACAAAAACCATAAAATCATAATCGGTCATCCACTAGCTTGTATTGACCTTAGGAATGAAGAAAAATTTGTCAAGTAAAATTCAAAATACATGAAGATGTATGCAAGACCTTGACATCTCTGAAAAATTATTTTAACCCCTCAATTGACATGTTATAGTTGTCATACTGGCAAATAGACTTTCTTAGCCACTTTGAAATGTAATCTCTGTTCTGTTCCTTCTTATAACGTTCATCTGCTTGACAAAATTTACATCGAATGAAATATTAATGATGAATAGAAAAGGATCCAACAACTCGAGCATTATCCTTAGAAAAATCCATCCCTTCTGAAGCCTGTAATAAATAATCCAAAGATAGCAGAATACTAAATGTGAGCTTACATCAAAGAATTAGAAACCATAAAAAGGTAATAAATATCACAGGCTATAACACCATTCTAGTTATTTGAATATTTATGATCTTAGAACAAAAGTTATGCACCTTGCCCCGCCTAACAGCAGGAAAAGCAGCTCCTTCCTAAAAAATTTCTCTGGATTCTGCACCCTTTTTAAGGCCCACTTTTTTAATCCGTCTCTTTTTACCTATGGCAGATACTTTGCATTGGCTAATTGTGAATCATAATAACCCTTTAAAACAGAGTCAAAATCCTCCTCTTGGTTCTGCATTGACCAGAAAAAAAAGCATTTCTTTCCAACTAATAATTCCAAAGGGCATTAAAAATGCTTCCATATAAGATATTTATTGCCAATTCAGGAATGGTAATCAAGCATATGACCAATTACATAATAGTCAGAAAACTCACCAACAAAGAGTGACTTTCTTGCATTCAGTCGAGACAATTGACCCGTTTCAGTCCAACGATTGCACAATTTTTCCATCAGTTTATAACTTGGGAAGAACACAAGAAAGCCAGCTGGAACAATCATACAAATTTCCTCCAAAGTTTTGCCTAGTGAATCCTTCACGATAAGATACAATAATCAGAAACTCAGAAGTCACAGCAAACTAAATGAGAGCTAAGAATTGCAACTAAGGTACACGCAGTAGCAGTAGAAAAATGGAGGAGGAGGGACAGTATCAAAATGAGATGTTATTGGGTAATGGGTTAGGGGTGAAGGTGTTTACTGATGATCAAATGGAGATGCTTCGGAAACAGATCTCTGTGTATGCTACTATTTGTGAAAGTCTTGTTCAGATGCACAAGGCCATCTCTGCCCAACATGATTTTTCTGATATTATTCTCTCCTCCTAGTCCTTCCTAATGGTTTTTCTGTATTTAATTTCAATTACTTTAATCAATTAAGGGTCTTTTTTCAAAAGAGATGCAAACTAAACCAGATGAAACTCAACTAGATGAGAACTTGGAACTCATGGTTAACCACATGTACTTCCAGAGTCCTGAGATAGGAGGTCTTGTTTTAAATGCAATATTCATTTTTCATATAAATGTCAGTATTGTATCAATCTTGTGGTTATTTTGTACAAGTTAGCTTTTGATTGAATCTTGGTTTCTTATGCTGCAATGGCAGCAATACAAGGCATATGTTCAATCATATATGTGTACTTATTTCCATTCTTGCGCAGGAGCTTGTCAACTATGTATATTGATATGTGATTGTGCATACACTTGTATATGTAATAACCCAGCAACCTTATTGCTTATATATGATCAATATACGTGTGCAGGGATTGATCAGTTGATTGGCAAAGCAGAAGTCCCGGTGAGCTATAACCTTTACTGGCTGGCGGAGCAGCATGACTTGTTCGATGATGATTTGGAAACCATTATGATAAAGTACAATATAGGACCAAAGATAACATAATAGTAGGAAAAAATTTTCATTCAGAGATTTTACATATGTTGGTAGCCCTTTCTCAGGGCCTCATTCATGAATGAATCTATCGACTGTGGCTTGTAGGATATACATATCTAATTTCAGTTAACTGGGTTTGTCAGAAAGAAAGTTTATTGGTTTCAGACTGCTTCATTGTTTCTTGGTGTTTGATTAGTTTTTTTTCCTCAATTCTGCTGGCTAATGAAAAGGAAAATCTGGAACTTGATTCCTTATTAAGTCAAATCAGTTATAAGATGATCCTTGCTTACTGACCATAGTTGCATGATCAGAAATTAGAAATTGTGTATGTCCTGTACGGCTATCGGTGAATATATGTTTTGTTAATGTATGCAAATGAATCAACAGAGAAAGATGTGATTCTCGTTAAACATTATAAGATGCGGCAAAATCTGTTCCGTTTTTTTTTTTTTTGTTTTTTTTTTTTGCGTAAATAAATAGAAGGGCTGTTCTAAATTTAACAATTAGTCACGATCCCTATCACGATAAATTACAAATAATTTTTAGAGATGGATCGAGCAACATCATGTGCCTTTAACAGGTCTGATATAATAAAAGCTCTCGCGGAAGTCGCAGGCTTCTGCTATTACAATCACTTGCCATAAACAGAAAATGGAAATGCTACTTACAAGACAACAATTTCATTTTTATTAATGGATTAAACAGCCAAACGTCTGAAAGGCCAAAGTAGAGATAGTTACACTACATATACTTTACAATAGTCCATCCATGTATTTTATACCCTTTCATATGCACTTGATACGGAGGACAGCTCTGATCGCAAATCTACAATGATTATCATTAAGTGAATAAATTAACAAAATGTGGCAAAATTATCCATTTCAGCTGGCTATGTGCAATGTATAATAAGGTGCTCTCTTGCATCAGTATTGGCTTTGTCCATTTGATAGTTGGTCTCTCTTTGGCAGTCTCAGCTGCAGGGCAAGAAATATGTGAAGTAAGATTTTCCCCCGGCAGAATATGTTGTTATTAGAAGATCAAGGCATGCATAGATTTCTTACCTTCGCCCTTGTAGTCCTCCAACCTCCAGAGTCCAGCTGCGGGGAATATGAGAATCTACCAATGGCGTCCAAAGCAGCAATTTTATCTGTGTTTGGACTGTGAACCTGCAGTTGCTGTAATTGTGCAGAGAAACGCTTTGTAACTCTTCATTAAATAATGTAGCTAATGGGCCAAGGCATTAACTAAACCCTGGAATCATTTTTGCAATCGCTCATTTTCTGTTTCATCTGATCAAAGACCAAGGTTTTTTAATTTCCTCATTTCCTATTATTCATCACAGTATAGCACAACAAAGACACGTGTGCACAAGAACCATGTTATAATGATAAAACTTGCAAACTATATATAGTGTTACCTTTTGCTTTGATGATTTTTCCGTTGATGCTTTGCCCATTGATGTTTCGAGATTCTGAATTTCCACACCATCAAAATATAACAACATCTGCATATCAAGCAATAGTCAGAATAACGACAGGCACAAATATTAACAGAGAATGTCCAGTTAAAGAAGACAAAGACCTGCTAATCTTGGTTTTGATGACAATATGCCATTAAAACAAACCTTATTAAGTAATTGAACATTTGATGCATCAGTTGCCAAGATTTGCAATCCAAGGCAATTAGAAGTGATGCAGAAGGGGCAATAGATAGAAATGAAAACACACCCATCTTCTTCACACCAAACCCCTCGTTCTGTACTACCATTAAGTGTACTGTTGCAGAGACGCTGATCTACTGATGCACTATCAACTATGAGAACAGGTACGGTATTCATGCTGAAATGCTCAAATCTTTCTTTTACAAGAGACATTAAGTGAACTTTTGATGACAAAGACAATGAACACGTCACGTATAACTGGTTTTCAGGAAGACCCAAAGGGCTTTTGCAGAGTGAACAAGAGATTCGTAACTTCTGTTCCAGGGCAGGATCAGAAAAGATGCATGATGGAGCACAATTATCTGTTGCCAGGACTTGGGATGCTTTTGATTCTGTGGAATGGGGTTCTGTACAGGTAGTCCTGGAATCAAATTCAATCCTGTGATTTGCATCTTTATTGGCAATTGTGCTTGTTGTGGATCTAAAACAACCAGGAGTTTGGACATCAGGAGAATCAGGTTGTCCGTCAACTAGGTTAATAAATGGCAAAAACATGGATTTCCTTTTTTTCTGTGTATGAGAATTAACACTCAAATTAAAAGTAGACTCGGCTTCTGGTATCAGGCTGCTGGTGTTTGCATCGAAGTCTTTTTTCGGAGTTACTGCTATCAAATAAGGGGCTTTGCCAGGAGACTTTTTTGCTTTCATTAGAGACACTGAATAGGATGACATTTGATCTGTATATTCAACAGAGGTCTGAATCATGGTTAAGCTCGAATTCTCATCCCTTGAGAAGGAACTGGAACTAGATGTGTTATCATTGCAGCCCATCCATGGGGTTTCCTTAACAAGAGTCATCTCTAGATCTTCCTGGGAAGATGCCTCCACGCACCTACAAAATTGCACCTTTTTATCTTCACAAAAGTCATAGCATTTAGACATACGCGACGAGATATTTTTAATGTAACCAATTAGTTACTCCATGACTGGAAATGTTCTATATGACATGAATAAAAATATGAAGGAATAGAATTCAAATATTTTCCTTATAGATATCTTTCCTGTAGAGCATTTCTTGAACATTTAGCACATGACTGACAGATCACAGTGACTTTATTAGCAAAAACTTTCAGTTCAATGTTCTGTCAAAATTTTGTTTCATTATATTTTTACCAAACATGATCCTTGTTTCCGTTTTTGGCTGAATCAAAAGAATTGAATTATATTATTGAGTATATTGCTTGTAGCTTCCAACAAATAATGTGCTTGCTGCAGTTTTTTGAAAAGTTCTTGCAAGACTTATTAGTTCTAGTGAAACTGAAACCCAAAAGACCACCAACCACAATTATAGTTGCTAGTTCTGTTAACCCACAAGATAAAATAAAGTGTACCTTGACTCTTCCTGAAAATCGCATTCTAGGTCTATGATTTCTCTCTGACAGTTAATGTCCTCGTCCACTTGCACATATGGCTGTCCAACATCATCTTGGGTCTTAAGATGGGAAGTGGCATCACGCTTTACTGAGACTAATTTCTCTCCACAATTATCAGACTCATTCAATTTGTTATTTCTTTTTCTTGCACAACATTTGACAGGATCCTTAGTAGGGATCTGCTGCTGCTCCGCTTCGAAATTGGGTAAGAGATTAACCATCTTCTTGTCAATACTTTCCTGCAAGCAATTGCAGGCACAAAAACCATAAAATCATAATCAGCCATCCACTAGCTTTTCTTGACCATAGGAATGAAGAAATATTTGTCGAGTAAAATTCAAAATACATGAAGATGTATGCAAGACCTTGACATCTCTGAAAAAGGATTTCAACCCCTCTATTGACATGCTATAGTTGTCATACTGGCAAATAAACTTTCTTAGCCACTTCGAAACGTAGTTTCGGTTCTGTTCCTTCTTATAACGTTCATCTGCTTGACAAAATTTACATCAAAGGAAATATTAAAGAGTGAATAGAAAAGGAATGGCTAATTGCAACAATTTGAATCTGATATTGAAAATCCAAAGTGCTAGGCCTCCGCAGCTGTTCATAGAAGTTTCAAATGAAGCTTACTAAAATAGATTTAAAGAAAATGCACTTCATAAGAAACATTTTATTTAACAATTGACAGCATTAATTTGTTCGCACATAATATTCACTTTCTCAAAACACCTAGTTTCCAATGTAAACAAATCTAGAAATTATGCTCCCAAATTGATTTAATAAGCAGAAGTGATGCAATAATTGAAGGTATCTTAAGAGACCATATGATCTATCAAAATTAAGAAATATTTCTCGAAGTAAATTTTTTTATCGACACAAACTAAAGCTGAAGTGAAAAGACAAACTAAGGCTCTGTTTATTTGTGGAAAATATTCTTTTGAAAAATATTTTCTCCTATTTTCCAATGTTTGGATTACCAATGGAAAATAAATCAAAGGAAAATATCCTTCCAGTCAAAGGAAAATAAGTTAAAAAAAGAGAAAATGTTTTCCCGTTTTGAGAACAGGAAATTATTTTCCTACACTGAAACCAATTCTTAAAAAACACGGAGCCCTAATATACTGACGGTTGTTCCACTTCACTTTTCACCTATCAAGTTCATCGTCTCCTTCGTTTCAAAAATATATATATATATAGTTCATCATCTGCTCTCAACTTCGTCATCATCATCAGGTATGTTTTCTTCATCATTTTTTTCCTTTTTTAATTGAGTTATTTGAATTCTTTTTGGCATGTTATAGGTGGTTTTTAATTGAATAATTTGAATTTTTTTGGCATCTACTGGATTTTTGTTCATGTTTTCTTTTTTCCTTGGTATTTTCTGGATTTGCTTTATGAGTTGTTTTCTTCATGTTTAATTTTTTGGGTTTGCTTTCTGGGTTGTTTTTATTTTCTTCAATATTTTTCCATTTGTGGAGTCAAGCCAGAGTTATGTACAAAAACATTCCTAAGATAATGAGGGAGACATAGGTACCAAAGTTATTAAAAAAAAAAATTGCATTGCATGTTATGCAGCCAATTAATATAACACGTGCCTTCATGATCCATTTCATGTTCTTTGGCACACAAAGTTTTGATAATTATGACTATTGCAACATATCTCTATCTTCAATGTTTATGTAACATCTCAATATCTTTCAGATTAATTCAATCTCATATACATTGTTTTATTTGCTTTCTTTTTTAGTTAGCCTTCAAATATCAATATATCTGTATCTTATACATATCCATTTATTTCTTTTTCTTTTTCTTTTTGGATTCTTTGATAATTTCCGTACAAAATATATATATTAATCACCATTATTAGATTGATCATATAAAAGGCAATGTAGGTATGGTAGTGTAGGACAGAAAGACGTGCAATTGACAGGCACTTGCAACTGTTATGCTATTAGGTATATGCACACAAATTGTGTTGTATGGTAGTGTGATCAATTCTATTTGGTCCATATGTAATTGCATTCACACATGCAGCCCGTGTTCATTTTCTACAAATTCTAGCAGTGTTCAAATATTTACAAGTCTGATGAGACATTGCAAAAATTATAACCTCTTTACATATGCAATTGCATTCACTCACCCTCTTCATTTTTTACAAAAAAAAAAAATCATCTCCACTTAAATCTAGATTGGATCCAAAAATAAATAAATAAATAAAAAGTGATTTCTCTAATCATGTTTATATATGATTTTACATTTGATTTATATTTGTTTTAACTATGTAGATGGATGACAAATTCAATCCTGTTGCTTGCATGGGTGCAGCAACGTCTATTATTGGTATTGGTTCCGCAATTATTGAAAAATATAAAAGAAAAAACCCTCTACCCCAAGAGCCACATATTATTGTTAATGTTGAAAGGGAACATTATATGAATAGTATATTGTATCGAGATGACAGGCATTGTATTGACCAAATAAGGATGAGCCCTCTTTCATTTAAAAAACTTTATGATATTCTTGTTAGGCATAACCTTTTACAAGCAACTACAAATACGTCTATCAGAGAGCAGTTGTTGATATTCTTAGAAATTATAGGACACAACACTAGATTTCATTTTATTAGTGGAGTATATTATAGGTTCATTGAAACAATTCATCGCTATTTTAGAATTGCATTAAAAGCAATTCTAAATTTGTACAAGCATATTATTAAAGATCCAGCTAACTCATCTCCTCCAGAGATAATGAACAACCAAAGATTTTACCCTTATTTTAAGGTAATAGCTAGTTAGTATTTCCCTTTTTTTATTTTTCAGTTTTTAAAAGAAAAATGCAATGACATCCAATTTTTTATATTAATTTAGGATTGCGTTGGAGCAATAAAAATCTTTTAGCTGCTATCACTTTTGATTTAAAATTTACTTATGTATTGGCTGGTTGGGAAGGAAGTGCACATGATTCTCGTGTTCTAAGTGATGCATTATCAAGACCTAGAGGGCTCAAAATTCCTGAAGGTATTATAAATTAATTTTTAAAATTTAAATAAGCATACACAAATGTAATATTTGATACACATGCAATACTTAGTGGTCTTTATCATTCTAAATTTATAGGAAAACATTATCTTGGCGATGGCGGTTATGGTATTCGAAATGGAATAATATCTCCATATCGTGTTGTTCAATGCCATTTAAAAGAATTTACACAGCATCCTCCTGAAAATGAAAAAGAGTTGTTTAATCTACGACACTCTTCATTGCAAACTACTATTGCGAACTGCTATTGAGAGGGGTTTTGGTATTTTAAAGAAACATTTTCATGCCATAGATTCAAAACCGCATTGGTCTTATGAAACTCAAGTGAACATGGTGCTAGCTAGTTGTATTCTTCATAATCATATAATGAGAGTTGATCCTGATGATTTTATTATAAAGGAATCAAATAACCTACCAACTCATTCAATGACACAAAGAGTTATCATGGAGGAATCAAATAACCTACCAATTCATTCAATGACATAAAGAGTCAACCTAAGTCAAAGAGAGGAGTTTTTGGAAAAAAGAGAATAGCAAACAAAAAGAGATTTGATAGCAGCTGCTATGTGGAATGATTATAATAATCATTGAGATGTTTGATACATTATTTTGTATTCAAATTTTAAGTTATGATTGATTTGTAATGAACAAAATGAAATGCTTGCAAAAGCATTTATGGCCAAAAACGCCAATCTTAGGAAGATTTGGATCCACAATTTTATTCAACAAAATGAAGCCAAAGTCATATGACTTGAAATATTTATGTTGAAAGTTTATTATGTAATTATTTTTGAATTAATTACTAGTATTGTGAACTTATTATTATTATTGTCATGGTTATAACTTATTAGGTATTTTATTGTTGTCAAAGTGGAGGATCTTTTAATTATATAATATATAAGGTTTGTTTTATATCTTTTTTTTTTTTTTGAGTTTGCAAATATTATAGGCCCTAAAGTTTCATTTAATTAAACGTAATTTTTATATTAAAATATTTAAATATTGATATGAAAGTACCCATTATAGATAAGGAATTTAGCAATATAATTGTTTAGGAATTTATAATTACCTTAAAAATTGCAAAAGTAATCATTTCTATAAAATATAGGATTGGCTCTCTACAAAAACAATTTCACCAAACAAACACCAGAAAATATTTTCCAACTGTTTTCTAGTGTTGCAGCCAAACATCGGAAAATATTATATTTTCTTGGAAAATGTTCTCTGGAAAAAATTTTCCAATGAAACAAACGGAGCCTAAGCTCTTCAAATTAAATTTCTAAGTACAACAATTTTTTTTTCTCAATGTACCAACAAGGCCATGCCTATTTTGTCAAGTACAACACCTTTGAAATTAATTACTCCTAAATTTTCAGGCCAAATATAATGGTAGAACAGATTCTCATTTTAGAAAATAGAACAGCATTGGCTGAAGATAATCCAGCAAGATCAACTCATTATTTCATATTAATGATAACAAATGATATTGATGATAAATTACCTACTAGGATGATGGCACCATAGTCAAGCCTATGTCGTATGCAGCGTCCTACATAAATTGAAAAAAGCTTATGTTATGTTCAGATATGCAAATAGAACTAGTAATCATTTAAATGCGTACTGCAAAATTATTATATATGATATTGTGAATTTATAATGGAAGCTTATAAATGAAACTTCGGTTATGGACAAAACAGGGCTAGTGTGAATGCATGCGTATGCATGTATGATTGGCATCAAAAGCAAATCTAATTAGAGGGCATACCTATGGCTTGATTCAGAGCTCTGAATGCTTGGTGACAATACCATTCATTCCCACCGAGAAGGTTCTTAGAAGTCTTGTATGTATCATTGTAGTTCTTCTTTAGGCCAACTTGAATATCGTGTCTGAAAGGAAATTTCAAATCAATGAAAAATACAAGATCACAAATTGCAATTTCTTTTTGAAAATCTTTTGGAATTTGTAAAGACTTATACTTACATGTTTGGAAATGGAATACCAACCACTATCTGAGATGGTCACACATTCTCAGTTAAGTTCTCCAAAGGGAAAAAATAATGATGTTTAAGATTTGTTCTTCATTTTCACAGGAATAAACGGGAAGCAGTTACCCAGTGACATGCACGCCTAATATTTCTTATTGAGACATGCCATAGACTAAAGTGACCCCAGTAACCACAGCAGGTATAGGAGAAATAATCAAGGAAGTGGCAACTACTATCTAACAAAGGATACAACAACTCGAGCATTATCGTCAGAAAAATCCATCCCTTCTGAAACCTGTAATAAATAATCCAGAGATAGCAGATTATAAAATGTGAGCTTACATAATAGAATTAGAAACCATAAAAAGGTAATAAATATCATAGGCTATAACACCATTTTAGTTATTTGAATATTTATGCTTTTAGAACAAAAGTTGTGCACCTTGCCCCGGCAAACAGCAAGAAAAGCAGCTCCTTCCTTTTTAAAATTTTCTGTGGATTCTGCACCCCTTTTAAGGTCCATTTTTTTGATCCGTCTCTTCTTCCCTATGGCAGGTACGTTGCATTGACTAATTGAATCATAATAACCCTTTAAAACAGAGTCAAAGTCCTCCTCTTGGCTTCCTCCTCTTGGTTCTGCATTGACAAGAAAAAGAAGCATTTCTTTCCAACTAATAATTCCAAAGGGCATTAAAAATGCTACCATTTAAGATATTTATTGTCAATTCAGGAATAATAATCAAGTATATAATCAATTACATAGTAGTCAGAAAACTCACCAACGAAGAGTGACTTTCTTGCATTCAGTCGAGACCATTGACCAGTTTCATTCCAACGACTGCACAATTTTTCCATCAGTTTATAACTTGGGAAGAACACAAGAGAGCCAGCTGGAACAATCATACAAATTTCCTCCAAAGTTTTGCCTAGTGAATCCTTCATGATAAGAAACAATAATCAGAGACTCAGAAGAAACTTTTGGACCATAAGGCATAAATGACAGAAGAGCCAAGATACCTGAAAAGCATACTCATTTGCTGTTTTATAACTTGCATTTAGTGGATAATTATCTGGACCAGTGGATATCACAGCAGCATACACCTAAAGAAAAAGATTGACAAACCATTTATGT
>CATIWM010097128.1:0-49403 GCA_949671775.1 Mallotus repandus | reverse complement strand
CTTTTTTTCTTTTTCATTGTACTATATTTTGGTAGTCATTTTTTGGTTGTTTTTGATTCTTGGATTTTTTTACTGTTAATTTAATTGTTTCGGCTGTTGTTTTTTTTATTATTTTGACGGTTATTTTTTTTTTGTTGTTTTGACATTTTTTATAGTTGTTTTTGACAGTTTTTTTTTGTTATTTTGGTCAAAAAATAAACTAAAAAAATGAAAATGAACCATCCAAAAAAATTAAAAAATAACAAAAAAACAACTATAACAAACCACTACAAAAATAAGCTAAAAAACTGCAAAAAAAATTAAAAAAAAAACAGCCATAAAAAACAAAAAATAATAACAACAAGAACCACAACAAAAACAAGAAACGGACTTGCTTATTGTTTTTAGTTTTTCATTTGCTTTCTCTATGCTCTGTCTTTAATGTAAAAAAAAATTAAAAAAATAATTGATATCGTTGAGTTGATTCACCATATCTAAATTTTTTAAAAAATATGATTTAAGTATGGGTGATGAGCTAACATTTCAAAAAAAAAAAAGAGCAGTGAGAAGAAGAAAAAAAAAACTGCATTTTTAAAAAGATTTTTCCATTTTTACGTACTTTTGAAAAAAAAAATTATGCAATTTTAAAAAAAAAAGTCCCTAATTGGAAAATCATTCAGATCCACATCCACTGAACACAACTTCTTTCATTAATTAACAGTTATAATATTCTTTGAAAATGGCTTTTTACCTAAATTTGTTCATTTTTTCCTATAGGCCCTTTAAATTAAAGGTCCCATATTTTGACAAATCCGTATTTTCACCAAATTAATACCTAATTAAAAACGTTTATCATTTAATAAATAATATAAATTAACATCAACAATATATATATATATATATTATTAATCAGTTTAATCTTCAAAGCAAATGAATCCTACCCATATAAGTAAACTACTCTTCCCCCGTCAATCCATACATTAAATTAAAAAAACCACAACAAACATGCATGCCCAGATGTTTTGAGTACACATCAATCCTAAAATTATTCTGATTGTCTCAATCTAATGTAATTTCTTTATTATATTATCAAGTAGAATGTTGTGAGATTCATGACAAGTATTCTTTAGGATTTAGGTCATCTACCCTTTTGAATAATTAAAAACAATACCAAAGTAATTTTTTTATATATAATTTTTTCAGGCAGGTAAATAAAGCTGTGTCTCATGCAATCTTATTACATACTCTAATAAGTCTAACCATTTGAGAATGACATAATATAATTTTAAATTAAAAGAGGGGTTAATTAATTAATACATTGAGTTAAATCCTTTTAATTAATTAATTATTCATCGTCTTTTGTTAGGGAAATTAAACTAACATTATAGGGTGTTTTACCACTTTGTTACCTAATCTTGATTCTTGACATGTTTTGGTCTTCTTGGTTTAGTAGCCCTCACTAACCATTGAAGACTTTTCATGACTACCAAACTCTACAAGTCTAAGATAAGAAACGGAAAGAGACAGATTAAATATTCAAACAAAAATAAATTAATAAAACTATATATATACACTTATTTATATAGTTTTATAATAAACATGAAATATCACATGTGCATGACGATTAGCTTATGTTTGAACAAGTGAGCATGAAGCCAAGTGGCTCAACCCTAAAATAGAGCAATCTCCTATTGTTTAAATATATATGTATATTGCACGAATCCAGTTACACGAGTGCTTGGATTTTTGCTGTGTATATACAAGAGTTTAAGTTTGACAAGATTGCAAAGAAAATTTATACATCTATATGCATGTTTTGCAGTCATTTCAATGACTAAATTAACTCAACTTTGTGTAGTTTTCAAACGAAATGACTTCAATCAATCTTGTTATTTTGATATGATTTTATTAACATTGTAATTATTTCAATGAAGAATTTATGTGCTTCTTTTGATATTTTTCGGGCAATATTTTTTTTATTTGATATTTTCAGCATTCAGTGGCCACAAAAACTTCAACTAATTCGAAGTTCGAGTCAGGTGAATTTACAAAAAGAATAAAACTCTGATAGTATTTATTTTCTCCATATATAAAACTCAAATTTCATACCTTCTTTAAAAAAACTACTTATCATTTGAAACACCAAATGTTGCTACCAATATCTATAGCTTTACCTATCAAAGATTTTCATCTCCTTTTACATATATATCTTTTAGTATTTTTTTGTAATGTTGGCGGACAAAGCAACATAAACTAACTAAAACGTTAAAATTCATAATTCAAACAACATTAATACATCTCTTGAGAAAAAAAAATTGTACATGAAATGCTAACCTAAATATAAAACCAATTAACTGATATAACACAAATTAATAGCGTATAATGATTTTCAACTTCTTTGATTTTATTATAATGAAAAAATAAATAAGTTTAAATTTCAACATTTCACACATGCATTTTATTCAACTTAATTAGCTTTTTTCTACCTCACAATACCTAATGTATATAGACTCTTGAAACTTAAATATTGCATCGACAAGTCTTGGTGAGATATTTAAATTGATAGATTTTCTAGATAAAGAAATTTCAAAATGCAGCAGCCCTCGCCTCTATGTATAATTTTCTTCTTTGCACATGGAGGGTGAACTTGATTTTAGTAATTTTTTTTTTTAATTTTGTCAAACAATATTTGAATGAAATCTCAAATATATATATATATATATTATTACAGAAAGAAGACAACAAATTGACATGTTTGGTGCCTTTCTCAAAGTCTTAGATCATAAGAGTTTGGTGCCAAATCATAGCAAAGCAGGAAAGCAACAACAAAAAAATTAATTGATACATAAATAAATAAATGCACACGTACACGTACGCTCGCTCCCGCATATATATAATATATTTCTTTTGATTCTTGATTCTTAATTTTATATTTTTTTTATTGGTTCTTATGCAATATTATAGCAACTAATTACCATCCTATAAACTATGAAAATGGATATACAGAAACGTAATTGAATTTTTTAGGTAATTATTCATTTAGGAGTTCAAAGCAGAAGAGGTATACACTATATATATACATATGGCTGTACAGTAACGTAATTGAATTTTTCAAGTAATTCATCCTTTATACGAAAGAGTCATATACTATATATATATATAATATACGTCGCTATGCATGTAATATTCAACTAAAAAATAAATGGTGCAGCATGCCTAACAGCATGATGCAGGGCTCATTGTGTTCAATGCAAACGCCATGGATGAATTCAACTCTTTTTTTTTTTTTTTTTTTTTTTTTTTTGCGGCTATATTGATTCACCCATTGCTTCACTGGGCCTTCTTCTGTTAATATACTTTTGAAACAGACCATAGCTAAATATTATCAAGTGAAAGAATTTTTAAGTGAACCTTGTTTATCATATAAGATTATAAACTGGATATTACGATAAAGGTTTATGATATATCGCAATTTTAATTAAAATATTGTAAATCCATCCATGGAAATTTTAGATTTTTTGTTATATGTGTAAACTCCAATTATTTATCAACAGAAGATAGGCCATGTAGCATATTGCCTTTTTTGTTTACTAATTTTCCCTTTATAGAATAATTATAATGATAAAGAAATTTTGATATTTAGTTTCATCAAATTTTTTTTGTTTGAGAATTATTTAGATTTCTTTTGCCTTTTATGTATTTGGTGTATCGATCAAGAGGGCTATTTAATTAGGAAGATGATTATAAAGGAAAAGAAGTGAAAAATTGGGGTGAGAACTTAAAAAGAAACGAATCTATTAGGCCTTCAGTATTAGTTGCGAAGAAATATAATCAGGCATTTGGATTCGGACCAATCCTCTATTCTTCTCCTCCGATGGAAGCACAATCCAATATATATACCAATGTTCGCTTAAGCCCATCAGGTAAAATGATAGTGAGAGAACTGTTACTGGGCTCAATTCTGTGCACGCGTGTGTTGGCTTTGGCGAGCTACCAACCAATGATAATGAAGAGATGGAAACTACTGCTGCTTTATATTTTACCCAAAGGAGCATTGAACACTAATTTGCTTGCAGCCTTAGCAACTCTCTATCATAAAAACCAAATGATATAACAGAGTGCAAGGAAATAAACTTATGCTGTGATCATTCCATGTAGTTTAGAAGAATCAAGGAAACAAACAGCGAGAAAATATTGTTAATCAAATAAGTACTTAATATCCAGCATGAGCACAATAAACAGAGAACTTGGGTAAGTTAAACTAGCAAGTCAACAATCTCATGTTCAGAAAATGAACTGCACCATCTTCCTTGTAATAGCATGGTTTATCCCCATATCACAGCCAAAAACTTAACAATACAAATCGCCCTCTAAAAACAACCACCCCTCAAAGCAAGCACGAGATGAAGCACAGAACCGCCCTCAATATTGTAATCACGAGCTGTTTTGTCATCCCCAAGCTGCTTCCCAGCATAAATAAGCCTGCAGCCAGTGGACAACAGGTAATGCGAGATGCAGTTTCATTGTAAAGTTCTGCTGTTATCAAACCGAAAATGTTAAAAGTAGCGTGGTGAATCTGTTGAAACTAGCTCCACTATTAACAAAGTACCAAGGCTCTGCATTACTGATTAAGCAAACAAGTAGTGATAAAGCATAGACTTACTTAAGGTTACATTTTGACAGTCGATGCTTGTCTAATTTTGCTTATTGGTGAAATTTAGTATTTTGCTTATATTCCAAGAAGAGGATTCTCAATGCATAACAGGATTCACATACTACAACACAAACACGAATGTGCTCTTGTATATACATAAAGAGAAGCATCACCTTTGCTGGACAGGAGGAATGCCTTCTTTCTCCTCAACGCGTTCCTTGATTCGATCAATGGTATCAGTCGGCTCAATATCAATTTCAATCTCTTTCCCAGTAAGAGTTTTCACTTTGATCATAGTACCTCCTCTAAGCCTCAAAACCAGATGAAGTGTGGACTCCTTCTGGATGTTATAATCAGCAAGAGTTCGCCCATCCTCTAACTGTTTTCCAGCAAATATCAATCTCTGCTGGTCAGGAGGTATCCCTTCCTTGTCCTTAAAATCAATAAGCAACAACCATCAATTGTTAGAACACAACACAATCAAACAAGAACCCAAATCAAAACTCAATTTCAATTACAATATCAAAAAAAAAAAAAAAATTAATATACTGCTAATTAAATAGCCAATTCGAGCAAGGCATTTTCAAGTGCTAATTTTTTTTAATAATCACTGAAATCATCACAAACCCTAGCTTTTCCATCTTGCAATAAGCCCCAAAAAAATCATATACCCATCAAAGCAAATAAAGTTTTAGCCATTAACCATCCTAAAGCAACAATTTTGCATTAAAAAAGAAACAGAAAAAATTAAAAGAAGGAAAAAAAAGGTTACCTGAATCTTAGCTTTGACGTTGTCAATGGTGTCACTGCTCTCAACCTCAAGAGTGATAGTCTTTCCGGTGAGAGTCTTAACGAAGATCTGCATCCTTCTTCTTCCTTAGATTCTGTTTTTCTAATAGCGATGAACTGGTTCGCGTAGAGCAGCTCCGGTGCTTTAAGCCCCAAACCAAAACAAATCTTATAATTGGAGCGATGGCGGAATATATTAGAGGGGCCCAACTTTTGATTCCTAAACTGCGTTCGGAGGGCTCCAGCCCTCAACTCACATTGGCGGTGATTTTTGCTCTCCATATCTTTATATTTACGCTCCATCGTTAATATTTTTAAGATGTAAAAAATATATATATTTTATCTTATATATTTATTTTTTATTATAATTTTTTTATAACTTTTATAAAATTTATTGTACCTTTTTCATTTATAAATTGTAATTCATCATTTATATTAGATATAATAGCTTTATTACCTTACCTATAAAAATTCTACTTTATTAATTTAATTGATATTTGTAAAAAAAAATTTAATTATTTTATTTTATAATAATTTTTTAACATATATAATATTTTTAGTATTATATTTTACCATTTTATTAAAAAAATTTAATAAAAATTAAAATGAAACTTATCATCAAAATTTTTTTTATCATGTATAAAATAACAACTAAAAATTAAAATAAATATTTTATGACTATATTAATAAAAAATTACAATTGTTTTAATAAAATTTTAATCATATAAGTCAAAAGTATAATAAACTAGCATAACAAATTAATAAAAATATAAATAATTTAAATAGTTCTTCAAAAAAAATATAAATAGTTCTTAGTGATTACAATATAAATACTATTCAATTAAAGTAAATTATTTGTATTCAAGTTATTAAACTTTTATCATGTATAAATAATTAAATAATTGTTTAAGTCAGTATTGATTGTTGTGAAAAGTACATTTTTCATATCTTAATCAAATAATAAAACACAATTATTTTGAATTAAAGATAATTAAGTCATTTAAATTGCAAATAAAGTTAAAATGGAGTGCAATTATCAACAAGAGGAGTGTAAAAATTCCCACCCACAAAAATATACGGAAAAGTCTTGCCTACATTTAGTGTGTTACACTCAATGGTAGGATTTAAGATACATTAAATAAATATCTAGATTTAATTGATAAAAATATGACATGTATTTTCTGTTTTAAATCCTACCACTGACTGTGTATATACACTCAGTGTAAGTAAGAATTTGTTAAACCTTCCACAGTATACAAATGGAATTAGAACCATTAGATTACTATTTAATTAATTATAGTCATTGATATATTTTATAGGTATTAATATACATAAATAATCAATGGTTGTAATTAAATAAAAATTAATCCAACGATTTTAATTTTATTTATATAGATACAAATATTTACACCATAACAACAGCCAAATATATATATTTCTTTGATTTTATTTTAGATTAAATTACATTAAGCTCTCTGATGTATGACTTAATTAATATTTATCTCCCTCTTCTTGTTGGAGAATAACATTTTTATTTCCTCTAGTTATTATCTGATCCACAATAAAGGACTTTTGTTAGGGTTTAGTGAAATGGTGAAAGCTATGATTTTTTTTAAATACCTACATTATCCTTATATGGTCAAAGCAGCCTCAATTTCTTCATCTTATCTTATTTCTTCTCATGCAGAGTTGTCTAGAGTGTTTGGATTGTGCAATGATTGTGCAATGTAAGTTCTAAAAGGTCTAACTTTCTGGTCCAATTAAACTACGGGGCCCATAATATATCAAAACAAAGCTGACTCAGAGACTTACAATTGGCGTTACAGCTTTTGCCGTAACACAATAGCTTCAGCCCCAAAATCCATTGTTTAGGGCTTCAAATTTTAGTTTGAGCTTTTATGTTTATTTCGGGGGTTTTTTTGTCTCTTTACAATTTTCAGCTACTGTTTTTTCCTAAACAGTGTTTTTTTGTCATTTTTAGATGCTTTGACATATTTTTGCTGAGTTAATAATAACAATATCTATTTTCATATAAATTGATTGACATTAAGAGGAGTTAAATTGTTTTTTTTTTTCTTTTTTCGTTTTTAAGGTTGATTTATTCTGTTTTGTTTTCTGTTGTTTAATTGGGATTAATTTGAAATTAGGGATTTTTAAGTCGGATATGATTTGGGAATTTTTAAAGTAAAATCACCCTGAAGTTTAATGTCAAATATATTCAATAAAATAACATTATGTTAGTCAGCCAATATTTTCTATGCAACAACAAAATAAAATTGTACTTATATCCTCAGTGATATGCAACATTTACTCTTTTTTTTTTTTTTTTTTCAGAAATCAACATTTGTAGCATTTACATCTTAGCAGCCTCATTTACCAAAAATATTAAAGTTGCTGATAGGAATAAAATCCTAAAAACTTCATAGTATGCAAAAAAAAGTTAGTTTTTCAAAATCTTTCTTTCTTATTGAATGCTAGTTCTTCATTGCAACTCTATTACTTGAAACTTGAATGTTGCTTCTTGCAATGTTGTAGCAATAGTTCGATCTAGTCCTTGTTGTTATTGAACCACATCTACTACTCACATAGGATGTCTAAAGTCAAAAACCAAAACAAATATTAATGCAAATGTCAACAATTTCACTCATAAACCCTAAAAATCTAAACAAAAGTAAATAATTCATACCCTATATGTTCTTTAGCAAAACCAATCTCTTTATTGATTAATGATAACAAAGAGAGGAGAAGAGGAAAATCATTTAACACACCTTCTAGCTTTTGATTTAATCAATTTCCCCAAATCATCACCACTTTGCTGCAACTAATTTCCAAAATGCCTAACACAAAACGATATATTAAGGATTATACCAATATAATATCTATTTTATGATTAGCAAAATACTGGAAATGAAAGAAATGTTAATGGAATAGGAGATTTTAAGAAGAGAAAAGGAGAATTTCATTATGTGTTTTTCGTTGTGTTTTAGGCATTTGATATTACAAATTACAGGTAGAGATTATTTGTTCATCGGCTCTTTTATCTTTCCTATGTCAAAGGGTGTAATAGCACATATCATTTAACGGAAAAAGTAGCATAATCCTAACAGAATTTCTTTATTGTTTACCAAATAATAACTGGAGGATTTAAAAGTTATGTTCTCAAGAAAGAAAGATACAAGTATTAATTAGGTCATATTTGAGGGAAAAAAATATAATTTCCTCTTTAATTTATTTTACTTTACTTGCTTTTTTCCATTTGAAAAATAAAATAAAAATCTAGTTTGTTATTTATTTACAAAGAATATTTTAATGACATTTTATTTTTATATTTTTTCAAATTTTTAATTTACATCAAGCTGGTTTATTATTACTTGTTTAGGTATTTGAATTTTTTTTCATGCTTTTAACAATTCAATTCTTTATATGAGTATACTTTAATATTAGGCATAATATAGCCATAATCTTCTGTATCTATCATTTTTTGTCGATTTGACACTTTATAGTTTTGCTATTTCAATATTTCAACTCACTTAAAATGTAATTTTAAAATTTTTGTCAGCACACTACATAAAAACAACGAATTAGTAAGTATCACATATTAAGAGTTTGACTGAACTATAAGTACATGTGTTAAATTGACAAAAATTGACACGTACATGAAGTGACAGATGTATTATATTATTAAATTAGTACATTTTAGATGAATTTAAGTATTAAAATAGCAAAATTGTAAGTTGAGGTGTTAAACTAATAAATTATACTAAATATAAGGAGTCGCATATATATTATGTTTTAATGTTACTAAGATTATAGGCAAACTCAGTCTAATGGTCACAAGTACTTCAGAAATATTAAAAGGATTCAAAATGGAAATAATATAAATAATATTATAATAGTATTAAGATTATTGATTGTATATTACAATTAATTATGGCATATGGTATAATATACTTCGTTTAGTCAAAAGAATCTTAAATGTAAATGATGTTCATACTAGCAAGCAAGTTAACTAATTATGAATACGAATTTGAAATATTTAATTGAAAAATCTATTAAAAAAGATTGCAGTATTTCTTTGAAAAGTAAAGCTCATACCATATTATATACTGACTTTTTCATCAAGGTTTATCATGCGTGCTTAAAATATATTTTTTTATCCGATATTTGAATAACTAAATAATGAAAGAAAATAAACATTATAATAAACAGAGATATATCTTTTAATAAAACACAAAATTATGATAACGTGTCTTTTAATTTTATTAAGATCATCAAAAATAAAATTGTTTTAATAAAACTGTGATTAGTACTTGTTACAATAAAACAAAATAAAAAACTAAAAAAAAATATAATTCAACTATATTAACCGTATTTTTTAATTTATGTGAATTTAATATAGACATAAAAGTTTAGACTGAATATACCAAAAATTAATATTTTTAAATTATATTAATTAAATATATTTAATTAATATGTGTAATAGTTAAATTAATTTTAGAGATTTGAACAAACAAAGTATGGCAAATAGAGGAGACTCATTGACTTCGTCGCTTAGGAGTTTAAATGACATTAAATGTTGCGTCTAAAACATTTATGGTCTACCTTAAATATTTACACCTTCCTATGGCCAAGAAATCCAAAAGGGTATAAGTTTTTATTCAATAAATTATATATAAATAAATAATCCAATTGCAGAAAATGGAAAGCATTAAATATTTTCAAATTAATGCTCCACAACAATAAACAAAGATGGCATTAATGTGGATATTAACAGCCGAAAATATTGCAAAATATTTAATATTTATCATGTAAATTACATTTTTTTATCAGAAAAATTCCTTCTTTATATTTGGATTTTTATAATACTATATCTATACGTACATTAATGGAGTAATAAGCTCATGCCTTCGTCACCAAGTCATCATCCTTTTTTTTTTGAAAGAAACAAGTCATGATCTTAAGGAGGGGTTTTCATCCCATTTAATGTTGCATTAAAAACTTTGTGGTATCTCTTAAATGCCTACACCTTCCTTTGAATATAAACATTTATCATACAATGACAGTAATTAATGTTATTTTTCCAAAAACAAAAAAAAAACAAAAAACCGCGTGATGAAAAATACCATTTATTTTCTGCATGAAAAATTAACAATAAAAAAATCTTTCAAAAAAGAAAAATCAACAATAAAGAAGTTATAAGACTGTAATTATAATTATAATACTCCCTCCATTTCTTTTTAGTTGTTATATTTAAAAAAAATAAAATTTCATTTACATGTTATTTTTTATATTCAAAAAAATATTATTTTTGTTTTTCTATTTTATCTTTAGTAACATTTATTACATTTGTTTAATTTTTCAATATTTTCAAAGTACTTTTAACATACCAAGAATAAGTCTTTTAGGATGAAATAAATTTTAAATTTATCAAAATATGGACAATTTAGTTCTATTTACTTATATTTATTTATAAATAACACTTTCTTAATCCAAGTAAAAATTTAAAATATGACAGTTAAAAAGGAACAGAAAAAGTAAATATTTTGAAGCCTGTATAGTTCAAAGCATTGTAGGTTTATTCATCAATACTGTCATAAAATAAAAAATTTAATTATTTTTCTTTGCAAAAATGCAAAAGAAAATGTTGATAAATCATAAAAGTGTGACACATTCATATCTCTAGCATCAAGTGGTCATCCATGATTTTGGCCAAAGTCATGCGTGAATGTTACTCTTAATTTAGACTTTGAATCCTATTGCTACTTATTTGGTTTTCATTTTCATCCGATATTTATTTTTCTCCTTAAAATTTACAAATTAGTTGGTTTTAATAAAATTTTGACGATTATTATTATGCTCCCTCCTTTTCATTCTAATTGTCTTTTAAAAAAATAATTTTTGTTTCACTCCAAATGATATTATTAAAATACTAATAAAAAATAAACTATTTCTAGGTAGAGGGGTCTAGCGTGCGCCTGAGTATTTGACAACTATGACACTGTGTGAACTTAGAGCCCATTAGAAAATACATAATGGGTTTGGCGCCTAGAATGGAGAGAGAGTCGCCACCTGGATAAAAGCCGAGACACACTGTACAACAACTGAATTTCACGAAATTTTCCAGAAGCCTTCATCAAAGATCGGGTTCGGACACTAGGTTTTGGCATTTAAATGTCCACCCAATCTTGCAGTTGGCCTCCGTGTGTATTTTGTATTTTATTACCTTTGATTATTGGATTATTTCCTTATTATCGTTTGAATTTGCAATCATTTCCGATTTTATGTTCAAGTCTTTTTCAAGGTTTTAATTCAGCAGGACATTTTAATTTTTTTTGTTTTTTTTTTCTGTCTCTTACTTTTGGCTAGGCAGTGTCTTTTGAGGTTTTTTCCCTAGAAGATTTCACATAAAGTACTTCTTCAGCTTATCTAGGTTGATGGGCTCTCTGAATTCATTTACTCCCAGATACGAAAGGATAGTTGCGCCTTTGGAGAACAACTTCTTTACTAGGTATGGACCTTCCCAATTCAGCTTTAACTTTTCCCGTGAATCCGTCATGATTGGCTTAGTCAGTTTCAAGACCAAATCACCCTCTTTGATCTTGCCCGACTTAATTTTCTTATTGTAAGCTCGAGCGATCCTCTTTTGATATAGCTGAGAATGATACATGGCTTTTACCCTTCTTTCGTCTAAGAGTGTTAGCTGTGACAATCGGCTCTCTACCCATTGATATTCGGGGATTTTAGATTTTAAAAGAACTCGTATGGACTGAATTTCCACCTTTACTGCTTCACACCCATATACTAAAGAATATGGAATTGCATCGATTGATGTTCTAACAGTAGTTCTGTATCCCCATAATGCAAATTACAGATAATCTGACCAATTTCGGTAGTTTTTCGTCATCTTTAACAAGATCCTCTTCACATTCTTATTCGCAGCTCCTACTGTACCATTCGCTTACAGCCTATATGAAGATGATCTATGATGCTAAATCTTGTATTCTTTTATCAAAGCTGTTATTTCTGCTCAAAATTGAACACCATTGTCAGTATCAACATGATGAGGCAATTCGTATCTACAGATTATGTTTCTTTCAATGAACCTTGCCATCTGTTTTGATCCAACAGGGGCATACGATTCTGCCTCAACCCACTTGAAGAAATAATCAATGGCCACCACAATGTAGCGCTAACCATTCGATGCTTTCGATCTTATCTCCCCTATGATGTCAATTCCCCATACTGCAAACAACTAAGGAAAAATCATCCCCTGAAGTTCTATGGAGGGTAAATGACTAGCATCACCATATGCTTGGTAGTTATGACATTTCTTTACAAATTTCACACAGTCTGCCTCCATCGTTAGCCAAAAGTAGCCTTGACACGCTATTTTCTTAGCCAACACTATCCCATTCATATGCGAACCACACACTCCTTCATGAACCACTTCTATAAGTTTATGGACTTTATCTTTTTCCATGCATTTTAAATGCACCTCAATTGACGCTCTCTTATACAACATTCCATTATGGTTGATAAATTGATGAGATAAAATTCTGAGAGACATCCTCTCTTTCCTATCAATGTCTTCGAGAAACTGCCCCGTTTCTAAATACTGTTGTAAATTGTAGAACCACGGTTTCTTTATAGGGTTGATTGGCATAACCCTTATCTCTTTATAACAAGGAATTTGAGATTTTACAAGAAAAAGAGGTTTGACCTCTACCTGTTTTCCTCCCTCCTATGTCAAAGCTAAAGTGGCCAAAGCATCTGCCATCTGATTCTCTTATCGCCACAAGTAAACAATTTTGCACTAAGCGAAGGTTAACAAAATAGTAGCTGAATAATCCCAATACAATCTTAGTTTATCTTCCCTCACTTCCTATTGTTTAGAGATATGTTTCACCACTAGTATAGAGTCTTTGTATACCGTGATTTCTTTTGCCCCCAAATTTTGGAGTGCTTCTAAACCAAATATACAAGCTTCATACTCGGCTTAGTTATTGGTGACTTTAATTTCTAATCTTTTCGTCATCGAGATCATTTATTCTTATGGTGAGATCAGAATGACACCAATGCCTGCTCCTCTAGTGTTGATCGCTCCATTGAAGTGTATTGTCAATGTTTAGATTTCTATTGCCCCCAGGTGCTCATCTAGAAATTCTAACTCCCATTCTTATTCATTATTTATGGGATTTTGAGCCAAGAAATCTGCTACGGCCCTCCCTTTTATCACCTTCTTGGCCACATAGTCTATGTCAAACTCAGTGAGCAGCACCAACCATCTGGCTAATTTTTTGGTAAGTGACGGAGTTTGCTAGAGATACCTCAAGGGATCGTGTCTAGAAGCTGCTTGAATTCTGTAAGACTTGAAATAATGCCAGAACTTCTTCGTTGCCCAAATCATAGCCAAACATGTCTTTTCCACCAAATAGTAGCTGGCTTTGTAAGGTAAGAGCTTCTTACTCAAGTAATACACTGCATGATCAACCTTTTCGTCATCTTCTTGAGCTAACATTGCACCTATTGCTTCTCTTTTGATTGCCAGATAGAGAATTAAAAGTTTATCCAGTCTCGGTGGTTGTAATATCAGAGGATTCATCAGATAATTAGTTTCAAAACCTTACTGATACTTGTCATCCTAGATCACTGGTTGATTATTTCTCAGGAGCTTGAAGATCAGCTCGTAGATAGTATTTAGCTTAGCTATAAACCTGCTAATGTGTTGTAATCACCCAATAAACCCTCTGACTTCTTTCTCATTCTTTGGCGCAGGCATCTCTCAGATGACTTTAACCTTGTCCGAATCCACCTCTATCCCTTTTTGACTGACGATGTATCACAACAGCTTTCCAGAGGTTACCCCAAAAACACACTTTTTTATATTTAATCTAAGATTGTATTTTTCAGCCTTGGCTAGGAACTTGTCTAAAGCCTCGAAGTGTCCTTCCCTAGTCGGAGACTTTACTATCATGTTGTCATGTATACTTCTATTTTCTTATGGACCATGTCGTGCAACAGAGTGGTAGCCATCCTCTGATAGGTAGCTCCTGCATTTGTCAACCCAAATGGCATGACTGAATAACAGTAGACCCCATTCAGTGGTGAAAAAAGTCTTCAGCTTGTCAATCACTGCCATCATAATCTGGTTATATCCCGAGAAGCTGTCCACAATAGAGTGCATTGCGCTGGAGGCTGCACTATCGACTAAGGTATTAATATGCAGTAGGGGAAATCATCTTTCGGGAAAGCTATATTGAAATCCCTGTAGTCTACACACATTCTGCACCTTTCATCCATCTTAGGAACAAGCACTATATTGGTTAGCCACTGGGTGTCATCCACTACTTCCAAGAACTTCACTTTCAGCTACTTCTTCACTTCTTCTTTGATCAAGAGAACCCATTCCGGCCTCAATCTTCTCTTCTTTTGCTTTATTGGTGTAATGTTATATGTAGAGATCCTGTGTTCTGCAATTTCCCTATCAATTATGGGCATATCCTCATAACCCCAAGCAAATACTTTCTATCTTTTCCTTAACGTTTCTTCCATTTTTATTCTCTTATCAGGAGTCAAATTAGAAGCAGCAATAAATATATTCGTAGGGTTATCACATGTGCCTAAATTAAATGATTCCGTTTGCACTAAATTAATGTCAAACAGATGCATGAAGTGATCATCATAAATAGAATAACCATTAGGAAATACATCACACAAATAGGCAAAGTCACATCTTATTGCATTAACTTTTGAAAATAAAAGATCATCAATGTCAAACGTGTTTGCAAGAGAAATGTCAAGATCATTATCGAAAACATCTATGATGGAATTAAAAACAAAAGATTCAAAGCCATGCTCTCCTTCTTGATCCACAATGTCCTCCAACTCCGCCATAGGGATGTCTTTTTCTGGCTCTGGAGCCTGCACCAGTTCCTCTACTACAGGTTCCTCAACAGTAAATTCTTTAGTCCCACCCATATGTTCAGCAAAGATCTCGAACCCGGGGATAAACTTTTTCACTGTCATCAATGGTTCAGGATTGCTGGTGTAAGGGTAATTGGTGCTTTTCTCCATAAATGTCTCCTACAGTGCCTTCCACTTTTCAGCCTTAGGCTTGAAGCTTTCAGACTTCTGATATCCTAACCTACACTTCAAAATGGGGACTTTTGGCTCCACAAACTCTGGCGGGACTTACTGGTTCTTCCCTAGTCCCATTCTGAGCATGAAGTTCATGTTCTTCATCATGCTTGCTATTTTTGGATTCAATTCATCCTTATAGATCATGTAGACCTCAAAGCTTGGACTGACCAAAATTTTATTGGGAGTTGGCTTTAAAGCAGCGACTGCAGCTTTAATTTTTGCTGTTATAGTAATTACTCTCCCCTTATGTAGAAATTTAATTTTTTGGTACACAGTTGATGGCACTCCTCCCAAAGGATGGAACCATGACCTCCCTAATAACATGGAAAAGGTGACGGGGATGTTAATGACATGTAGGTTAACCCAAACCTCAATGGGTTATGTCTTGACCAATGCCTTGAAGGCGCCTTCAACATGCCTTTTTATGTCATCATAGGCCTTAATGACTACCTTAGATGGCTTTAGATCAGACACTAACAGTCCCAACTTAGGCAAGATTTTCAAAGGGCACACATTGATAACGGATTCGTTATCCACCATCACACAACAAGTGAGTTTCCTTTTCATTTTGGACTTTATGAACAAGGCTTTATTGTGGTCTCTACCTTCCAAGGGTAGGTCATCATCTGTAAAAATAATTGCCCCCTGAGGGCTTTCTATCAGTGAATCCACCATTTGATTGGTAGTATGAGTTGTAGGAATCTTCCTGTGATCAAAGGCCATAACCAGCACCTCCCGATGGGCTTTGGAGTGCATCAGCAGCTCTTAAATGCTGGCAAGAGTCTTCTCATCTCTTTTGGCTTCAACGACTATCTCATTCAGTCCCATTTCATCAACTTTCTCCTTCTCCTTCAATTTTTCTTTTGAACCTATTTTTTCTTCTTCTGACCCCACCGATCGTGCTTCTTCTTCTTTCCTTTTATCCTTTTCAGCAGACTGGGTTTTCTTTCCCTTATCACTCTTTCACAGATTAATATGTCCCTCTTCCTTATCATAGAAACTCTAAATGTCAAGAACATTCATATTTAGTTCCATAGGCTGCTGATTCAGATACAGGTCTTTGGTTTTAGGTTTCGAGGATGTGGGTGTGGCATCAACAAAGAAATTAATAACTTGTTCTTCTATCAAGCTGGTGTTGATCATTAGAATGCGTGGGTTTGGTGGTGGCACATTATGGTAATTGGGTAAACGATTGTTTCAAGTGTTGGGTTTTCTGGTTTCAGGGTCGGTTATCTTGCCTGAAACAATTAAATCTTGAACTTCATACTTTAGGCAAATGTAGCCATCAGTGTCATGTCCGATGGTTTGATGATATTTATAATACAGCTTCGGGTCAGCATTTGGAAAAGGTGGTCTTTGAGGTAAAGGTCTCAAAAGGTTATTTTCAATCAACTTCTCCAGGATTTTAGAAAGAGGTCTTCCCAAATTAGAAAACCTTCGGTGCTACCCAGAAACATTGATTTTTACATTATTATTCAGTCCAATCCCACTACAGGATCCCATCCTTTCTCTGCCTACAGATCTTCCACTAAAAAATTTCTTGTCTTAGGACAAGTCGGATTCTTTTTGCACCCCAAATCTGTATAGTTCTTCAAAGTTCCAAATCCCCAAGTCTTTCAGCTTTTTAGAGAGTGGAAGCACACATCCCTCTATTGCTATTACTAGCTGATTGGTCTCAACAGGTCAGTGCTTCATCTATGCCAACTTAGCTCTCCACCTAATCAAATAATCAGTGAAAGACTTATTAAATATTTGCTTGTTGTTCTGTAAGTCACTCAAAGATGCTTCCATTTGAATATTGAGACTATAATGCTTAACAAACGTAGTACATAATCCTTCCCAATCAGCTTGGATATGAGATTCCAAGGTATAATACCATCTGATTGGTGCTCCCTACAAGGATAAGGGAAATTTTTTGACAATCTGTGATTTTTTCAAGCTAGTTGTCCTCATGTGGGTCACGTATTATTTGAGGTGCAGGTGAGGATCCTCAACACCAGTGAATTTCTTAATGTCGGAGAATTTAAATTTTGGGGTAGATGGTCATCATTCTCATCCAGACTCAAATCAGTGTAGTTCATCGGAGCATCTATCCCTTTTTCTTTCATCATCAGCTGCATTTGGGCCATGGTCTTAATCAAGTTCTTGGCCCATTCAAACTTCTCCACATTTTTTGAGACATCTACATTTTGTCTAGTCCAAGGTTCTGCTAACAGAGTCTCTTGATCATCCTCTATTTCCCGTCTTTCAAAATTTTCACTGTCTAGATCCAATGGCGGTGGGTGTTGTGCTGGTTGGTTTTGCCTAAATAGACCCATCATTTCCTGCATGATCCTTTGGATCTGTTCAGCCATTTCCATCTTTAACTATTCTTTAAAAGCTTTAACATTAAATTCTACCATTGCTGTTTTTTCAAAAATTATAATCAGTCGGCCGGTGTCGGATCGTACCCAAGCAGAAGACCGATGAGGATCTACATCTGTAACCACCATTGAATAGAAACATGTATGGCGTGTACACATGATATGCAAGGCCTCGTTAATGCTAAAAGGAAAAAAGGTAAAGAAATATTTTATTTATACATAACATATAATATAACTCTTTAAACAGTAACTCCAACCTTATTTCTTCTGCACGCATGTTCAATGACGAGTTTCTTATCCTAGGATTGTTGGTCTGGGTTTTTATTATTAATAAGGGATAATAAAACCAACGTATGCAATAAAACTCTCGAGACGATACAAACAAGCAGCAATTCTTTTGAATAAAACCAAAGTCCATCTTAATGGGCCATAATGTGCCTTAAAAGCCCAATTTGGCATAATCCATTGGCAATGGGCTTGGGCTTTATTGTAAAGATCACTAAATGGCATAAAACACATGTAGCTTGAAAAAATCCTGAGGGAAGTTGCTAAGTCATTACATGAGCTGAGTCAAGGGTAATAAGTTTTGGCTCCCATAACTATATACATCCATTATATCTCCCCACTCAAGGGTCCATGCAACGTGGATAAGTACGTGCTATGAGTGTCAATAATCAAATACTTCACCATTAGGTTTGAGTGAAACATAGGCCGTGAAGTAATTATTATTGTCAGTTTATTCGAAACCTTTATGTTCATTGTGTGATCATGTGTCGTGAATGCAGAAAATGCAAAGAAAATAAAAAAAATCAAAGATGATAAATTATAAAACACTTGGAATCAGTTTCTCTATCCCTAGTAGAATCGCCATAGTAGGCAGTGGGGTCTAGCGTGCACCAAAGTGTTTTGCCACCACGGCACTGTGTGGACTCAAGGCCCACTAGAAAATACATAATGGGCTTTGGGCCAAAAATGGAGGGGGAGTCACCACCCGAATGAAAGCTGAGACACACTGTATAACAACTGGATTTCACGGAGGTTCTCAGAATTCGTCATCAGAGATTGGGTTCAGAAATTGGGTATGGGCTTTTGAATGCCCACCCAACCTTGTTGTTGGCCTTCGTGTGTGTTTTGTATTTTATTACCTTTAATTATTGGATTATTTCCTTATTATTGTTTGAATTTGCAATCATTTCTGATTTTATGTTCAAGTCCGAGTTGGCACATTAGTCCCTTTGCATGCTTATTAACCCAACATCAACCACAAATAATGGTAACGAATTTACAATCATTCATTCAAATGATAGGGGGGAAGGATTAGGGGTTAAAATCCTTTGATTATAAAAATACATTAAATGGAAAATAAACCAATAATAAATCAAAATTAAATCTTCTCAAGAATTAATTAAGGAATTAAACATTCTTTAATTGAAAATCATACTAAAATCTTGTAATAAACAAGAATTAGTTATTCCTTACACAATAACAATTATTGCCTATAAGGAATCAAGTTAAATTTATGCAAGATTGACATAAATATTCACTTAAATATAAATTGCCATTTAGTTAAACCTAATATTATGATGATTACATGTAAAATTAAAGGTATAACATGCAATAAACACATGGAAAACTCAAATCATATGAAATGAATATTACAAAAAATAAGCCAACTTGAGCTCAGCTCTATTAGAGCGGTGACGCCTCATTGATGAGGCATCGCCTCTAAGCTAAGAGGTGATTTTAAGTTGCCTTAATGTGAAGGGGCAATGCCTCTTCAACAGGCGCAATATAGACTACATAAATCTTAACTTCTAAGTAACTTAGAAACTAACACAAATAAGCAAAGTTTGATGCGAATACACAAAGATTGACCACTAATAAGTACTTTACATATTCATGCTTCAATATGACTTCAAATAAACAATAAACAAAAAAACATGCAATGAAAATGAAAGATAAAGCTTTATGTAAAATGAAGAACTTGAAGCTTAAAAATGAGAATTCTCACTTATTCAACCATGTTTGGAAGCTCCTAACTAGACCCTTAGAGGTTAGTTTTGATCTGAATGCTACTTGAATACAAAGATCCTTCTTCTTTCCCAAGAAATTGTGATTTTCAAGTTTAAGGCTCCACTCCTTCTTCTTTTTTTTCCTTTTTCTTTCTCTCTTTTCTCTCAAGAATGTTTTCTTCCATTTCTTTTCTTCTTTTTTCTCCTTTTTTAATGGCCAACCTCCCTACTAACCACCCCTAACCCCCCTTTTAAGCTCTTCACCTTTTCTCTTCTCAAATTCTAAAAAACTAAGCCAAGACAAAAAATCATCATTTCCCTCCCTTTTCCAACTTAATTTTGCCCTAAAAGTCTCTTTTTTTTTTTTGCCTAAACCGTCGATTAGAGATAATGTGGGTCCATCCCTTACTTAATGCAACCATAAATGACATTTAATGCAACAGAGGTTGACTACAAAAAGGCATCGCCTCTTTGATGAGGTGCCGCCTCTTTGATGAGGCGTCGCCTCACTGATGCTCAAAGGTGAAGAGGTGTCGCCTCTTCGCCCAGGCCTGATTTGGGCCTTTGGGCCAAATGGGCTTTTTGGGCTTAAATTTGGAACTTTGGGTTCTGACTTGGTGTTTTGGGCTTAATTAAGCGTTTTGAGCTCCGTACTATCTCATCACTGGGCTTTCATTGTAGGCCGACCAAACTTAGGGTGTTCACACTATTCTTTCCAATTTTACCTATATATTGATTTTAGAGTAAGTTTCTCTATTGGAATAATTGTAATTTACACTAACTTTTAATCTTTTTAAAAGAAAGTTTTTACACCTATAATTATGTCTATTAAATAGAATTTTTAATTTTCGTGATACTATCTTAAAAGACAATTGA
This sequence comes from Mallotus repandus, assembly GCA_949671775.1. Taxonomy (NCBI): domain Eukaryota; kingdom Viridiplantae; phylum Streptophyta; class Magnoliopsida; order Malpighiales; family Euphorbiaceae; genus Mallotus; species Mallotus repandus. The sequence goes on along the minus strand of CATIWM010097128.1, from coordinate 28,590 downwards.
AATGAAATGGAGGGAGTATGTATATTTTTAAAGAACTTTTAAATGTGATATATAATTCTAATATATAATTATAACCATATTTAATTTTTGATTATAATGGATGCTATGTAATATAGAATCATTTAATATTTGATTTTTATTTTTATAATATTGTAATTTTTTTCTTTTTTCTTTGTATTTTTTTTTCTCTTTTTAATTGTATTTGATCTCTATAAAATTTGCACAACATATGTGATGCATGATAAATATTCATATATTTTAATTTGCATTTTATTCCTTATTGGGTTCAGTTCCACCAAGGAATTCATTTTCATTTTCAAATGAATTTTAACTAGAATTTATTTTCAAATGAATTCCAAATTCATTTAAAACAAACAAATTTCATTAATAAGAATTGATTTAGTTTTAAACAAATCCACAAAATTAAAAAGTTAGAATTCGAAATAAATTTCACTAAGTTTTCATTTAAACCAAACATACTAACTTGAATTTGTAAATAAATTCCACAAAATTTTATGGAATTCATTTAAACCAAACAAACCCTTAATGAATTTTGTTAGATTTTTTTTGAAGTATGATATTGATTATTTTAAAATATTATGATTTGTTACGAATAATTTTTAGTCTAGAGATTTAGTTATGAATTCGTACTTACGGTTTAATTAGAGTCTAGTTAGGATTGTTTTTAGTTTTTAAGTATTATTCTCTTTTTGTAGGAAAATTATTTAAGAAATTTGAGTATGACCTCTGACACGGCATGTCATTGCTCGTATCCTTTCTGGAATTTTTGAAGTTAACAGCACACCCTAAAGCACAGGCATGCTATGGCTCATACCACTCTATACTTGATTTGAGGAACTAAATGAATTACGACATGTCTTGAAGTAGGGCTGTGTGTCAAGCCATATGTCTTTCTCTAAAGATTTTAAGATTTGAACATAGTAATATTCAGGGTTTGAATACGGTGGGTTTAAACACGGTTGTATTCAAACTATACCAGGCAATGAATGATTCCTACTTTAATTTTGATGAAGATTTTATAAGAAATAAGGATTGTGTCAGGCAAGGTCTGTAAAAGGGGATATTAAGAGTATTTTGGAGTGAGGAAAACGCTAGGAGATTAAAAACAAGGAAATCCAAGTTGCAAGACAAGAGCCAAAAATCATGGATCATTCATTCATAGTGAGTTTTTCTTTTTCCTTTTCTTGTTTAATAATATTACGTGCTTCTAATCTTTGATGTGTGTTGTCAAAGCCATGCCCGGCTAAACTTTTCTTAGTGTTTGGATTTTTTATTAGCTTGGAATTGCCATTATCTTTCAATTATTGTATTGATTTTCAATTAATTTTATGAGTTGTAATTAATTTTTCATTTTTAATTTTGGATCCGATTGATACATGTTTATGGTAAATTAATTAACAGAAATTAAGTAATTTATCAGCTAAAAACTCATAGAATTTATATCACTCAATCACGAAAGTGGGTGAGCTATTCGAGGATTAAATAATTATTAAAGAACTTAATAAATTTTGATTAATCTTTTGATCACAAAACTAGGTTAGGTTTTAATATTAATAGATTTTAATATTAATATTCTTAATTGAACTTGAGATGAGCGTTAAGTAATTTAGACACTAACCCTTAACTGAAATTTAGAATTATAATAACTAAAATTAGGATGTTCATGATTGATCTAAAATAGTGAAACAAATTTCAATCTCTAAATTTGAACTAATCGAATTTATTAGTTGTGTTGTTTCTATAATTAGTTTGTTTTTCTTTTAGCTGATTATCCATTTAACTAAATCTTAACTAATTCAATTTGAATATAAATTATAAAAGCGGCAAATACCTCTCAATGATTATTTAACTACAGGTTAATGAAAAAAGTTTCTTATAGTTAATTCTGACATTATTTTTTTTTTTTCAATCAATAAAGTTTAAATAATTTAATTACTCAAACTCTACTTCCTACTTTTAAATGTCTAAGACTCTTTACCATTTAGGACATTTATGAAGACTAATTAATTGTGACATTCATGGGTAGTTTAATATGATTTATATGTCTCATGAAGAACTCAATAATCTTATTAGATTTGTTTTTGCCTAGAATTGTTTATACATTAATAATAATCCTTTCTTTATTCCTAAATAATTAGCATTTTAGAAGTCTAATTTTATTTTTAAATAATTGACGTTTTAAATTAGTAATACATTTTAATTATTTTTTTTTATTTTATCATTATTTAATATAAAAGAATTAATTGAATAGATATCTATTTATTTTAGAATTATATATAAAATTAATAATTAATTGAAAAAATTATTATAACATATATATTAAATATATTTTTTAATTTATGTGAAAATTTTTTAAATGATAATTATTTATAAATAGATAAAGTAATCGATTAAAAATAGGAAGTGAGATGTTTAAATAGGAAGAATTGAAGAGCCAAAAATGTCGACCGAGATTTCAAAGCAGCAATAAATGCGACCATTTCTTGAATTTTCCTCCCACAACTTCATCCACATACCATAAATATCATTTTCAATTAACCCTTACAATAAATGAAACAATTAATCTAATCAATACCAACAACAATATTTTCAAATATTATACACACATAATAATAATATTAAAATCACACTATTAATAGTAATAAAATAATTTTTTTTTATTGAATCTTCTGTATCTCTAAATTAATGTTATTATTATTGTTATTTTTAATTAATTATAACGCACCATCTGGCTCTCTCGTCTCGTATATATATATACAACACGTACGCCTTTGCTCTTATTTATTATATTTAGAAACAGCGCTTCAAGCTTCAGCCTTGCTTTCTCCCCTTCCTTCCCTTCTAGCTGTTTGTGGCGCTATGGCAGCTGATGTGAGCTCTCTTTTCAGGGTTCTGAGTGGCTATAGTGATGATCGGACGGTCAGTCATGAGCCTGCTGCTGGAAAATCGGCGGCTTTGATTACCAGGGATTTGCTTGGTGCGCCCGGTGATTCTTTGCAGGAAGACTCTCAAGAGTTGGACCTTGATTTACAAGTCCCTAACGGCTGGGAAAAACGACTTGACTTGAAGGTACAGATGCAGTGATGGTTTCTTCTTCATTTTTTTATTAGTATTATTATCTGGGCATGTGTTCGTTTCCTGAGAAAATGAATAATGGACGTTTTCTTAGTTTATGTACGGATTTTTATATTGCGTGTCTTGAATTTCGAAGCATGGAAATCTCTTTTCTTTTCTTTTTTGTTGAAATTATTTTTTTATCGTACTGACTGTCTTTTAATTTTTCTGAATTACTTTCCTCTGTTTCGCTTAATCCTCTGTTTGTTTCCTGAGAAACTGAAAGAAATAAAATGGAAGAGTCAAATCCTATTGGATTTGAGGGGCAAAGCCTGAAATTGGAAAATTTTATTTTTCTTTACATTTATATTTTCAATTTAATTGCCTTGATTTATGGTAGCAGCCAAAGGGTCATTATTTGCTATGTCAAAGTTCTTCAAGTCTCGTATAATCTACATTAATAAGAGTAATTAATGGCAGAAGAGAGAAGATTTCTACTACCCTTTTTATTTAATTGTGTTCTTTAATGCTCTGAAACCATTAATCCCACCAACAAATAGAAATATATTCATTGCTTCCATATTAATTAATCCAAAATCTCTTCTCATAAAAATCTAGCAATCCTTTTAGGTTCTGATGATGACCTGAACAATCTGTCATTAATTCATTGGCATGATACAGAGTTCCAGTTTTGTTTCTTGAACTTTTTCTTCATTTCTAATGGCTGCAGTCAGGGAAGGTTTATTTGCAAAGATGCAATTCTTCATCATCCTCAGGTCACAGGCAAGAAACCAATCAAACAGTTTCAAAGCTTCAGGATTTAAATTTCCCGCCATCGCCTTCCAAGATCACATTAAATCTTTTTGATGAAAATAACTTGGAGTTGAAGTTAGTTTCATCATCACCAGCAGCTACAACAACATTATCATCAAGCAATTATCAAAGTGTGTGTACTCTAGACAAAGTGAAATGCGCACTCGAAAGGGCAGAGAAAGAACCCATTAAGAAGCGATCATCATCGCTGTGGAAATCATCGGTGTCGCCTTCGTACTCTTCGTCTTCATCTTCGATCAAAGAGATGCAAGAAGATGAGATTGAAGAGAAAGTTGTGCCATCACCAGTGGCAGTGGGGTGCCCAGGTTGTTTATCTTATGTGTTGATAATGAAAAATAATCCACAATGTCCTAGATGCAATACTGTTGTGCCAGTGTCACCGGCGAAGAAGCCTCGTATTGATCTCAACATATCAATCTGAGATTGATAATAGTAATTTATTTAGGCTTCGGATTTTATGTTTATGATTTTGTAAATGATAGATGGAATTTAGGGGCTCAGATGATAGAAATATAGGCAGGGAAACAGATAAAATTATATATAGAAAAAATTATTATTATTATTTTGCTTTCATGTCAGATGAAAAATTTTAGATTAAAAATTCTTTTAAATTGCATAATATTTGTGTAAATTAGTTTTTTTATCCAAGATTTTTATATGGCAAATCATTATATTGATTTATAAATTTGGAAGTTGATATTGAAAGACATAAAAGATGACTGATTTAAAAAACAAATTTCTTTTTTTAAGAGAAAATGATAAAACTCTCATAATGAATGTTGAAAGACATTTAAAATGAGAATGTGTTTTCTAAAAAAAAAAAAGAATCAGGTTTTTTAATATAAATAATGAGAAATTCTTAGTTATTTCAAATGTAATATAAAAATATATATTTTATTTTTGTTAATTAAGCATAAAACATTTTAAGTGTATCACAAATTCAATTTAAAATTAAGTATAAAACATTTTAATTATGTATCACATATCAATAAAACATGTTGGACTTTGATTAATCTAGTTTAATCTAAACATGATTAAGAGAGTAAAAAAGTTTTTAAACAATTAAACTAATTTAATTGTTTACAAAAATATAATATATTTTACATGTTTCGTTAGAATCAAATCACTATAAATGGTAAAAGGTGTGAACATTCAGTTTGAGAAGACCGGGGATTGAACTCTTCACTCTTTCTATTTCCTCCCATTATAGTGTTGGGATTTAACCACTTCATCTATGACAAAAAAAAAAAAATCACCACAAATATTAACACATAGAACAATCATCTCCTGTAATTTTGCTATTCCTAGTAATCAGCTAGCGTTGCTTTTATGAAGATCCACACATTTATTACTTCATTTTCAATATTTATGTTAATTAATTAAATGAGTTAGTACAAACTTTTTTCTATATTTTATTAAAACTAGATTGAATGTGATTTTGCTGGTTTCATCATCCTAATTGAATGCCCATAAATTCCAGAACCTGAGTTGAGAAAGTTTTGTAACATGAATAGACTGTGTTTAAAGGTATACAATATCTCAAGTTCTGGTTGAATGCTAGTAAGAAAATTGAAAAGAAAAAGCACAAATTGAAATTTTTTTGACCAGGTATTGTGGACCTAGAGTAGGTTATCCTTCATGTATAGTTTGATGGTGGGCATGATATGTAACAGGCGCTTTAAATGAATTTTTTTTTTCGCCCCAACAAGGGATTAAGGACATGGAAATTCAGGTTAAAGTGTGTATTAAATGTACCATAGTAATACACAACCGAGTTATTATTTTCACTGCAAAAAATTGAGTAGAGAACTAATAAATTCTTTTGTATTCAGTTGTAAAAACTAGAATGCAAACCTGACTCTTCATTATATAAATTAATCATTTCATATGAGAAGTTACTATAAAAAAAAAATTAATAAATTCTTTTATAATATTAATTATAAAATTAATTTACGACCACAGCATGAGTAAATTTTGTCGTCTAATCTTTTAAAAAAATTGTACAAAAAATAAAAGCAAACAATAATATAATAAAACCTACTATTAGTTGTCCTGCTTCAAAGCATTTACTGTAGCTGACCAATCTGAGGAAGAAGAAAGAAAAATAAGCTATAGAGTTTTGGCTAAGGGTCTAGTCCCATTAAAGGAAACCAATTAATAAATAGATTGTGACTTATATCTTTTCACTTTTTTTTTTAACCATCTATTTTCAAAATTCATTAAACTCTTATTATTTTGGTTCGATAAAAATAGTAAAATTTTTTAACAACTATTTAACTTGACTACATATATTATAATTTTAACTCAAAACTTAACTTAAACGAGAACAAATCTTTATCAGTTGATTTCAACGGTGATTAGTTATACCCATTCACTTTTAAGTACTCAACAATCTAGCCATATTTACATTGGCAGGCATGCGGACGGGCACTTGCTAGTTTCTTGGCAAACTTTCCTCTTCGCCACTGACTCTTTAGGTTGATAAGATTAGATGGTCATAAAAGAAAAAGTATATTGAAGTGAAATACAGATTTCTTTTTGTTTTTTGAAAAGAAAGACAGAAAAAATATGGCTGTGCCCTATAAATGTTTGAAAACTGCATTCACCTACAGTTCGTCAAATGATGAGCTTTATGGTTGCTGCATGAAGCTAATTAAAGCCCCATTTACTAGACCAATTCATTAATATACCTAACTCTCATTAAATGAGAATTTAATTATTTCATCATCTTAAAGTTGCCCACCTACTATCTAATTTAATGTAAGTTTAATGCTTATTTAAATAAATAAGCATTATCTTCAACTAATTTTTTTTTCTCTTTATATCATTTCTCTATCCTACAGTCATAATTAGAGTAAAAATCAGTACCTCTGAACTCAAATCTTGCATACAGTTGATACCATAATGTTCCATCAATTATAAGAAATTGTTTGTGTGTGAAAGATTGAACGATTTATTAACGTTCTATAAGAGAAATTGAGAAAAGAAAGTGGAAATTTGATCTCTGGTCACCCCCGATGTTTATAGGAGATTTAACTATTTGATCAATACTTTACAAGCGGAAAGACAAAATGTTAGTTTGGTAGATTTGAGGTTACAAGTATATCAAACATTTAACTGCAGTCTTAATCTTAACAGTGATAAAATTTACATGTTGTGGGATCTCTTATGTATGTATCTAAGAGATGAGTAGTTTTTAGTCGATTGTGGATTGAGATAGCTAGGATAAAACTCCCACCTTTAATGAATTGAAAAGAGCATTTACCTAAACTTTATGAAACTTGCACATTCATCATTTGTTTTCTTGAGTTATTAAGAACAATTAAAGAGCAATTCATTTGTGTACCTAACCTACATTAAATGTCAATTATGTTCGTCTTTAAAGTTGCTTACCTACCATAGGCATTTAACGTGAAATAGAAATTTCATGCTCCATTTTTCTTTATCCTTCTCACTTTCTTTTTTTTACTTGCTCATTCCTCTATTTGATATAAGAGTGATTGGTGTGACATTTTAACCAAAAAATTAAAAGTATGTCCACAAAAAATTTTCTTTATTTGTCTTATTGAATTGATTCACTATAACGTTCTAACTACGCTCCCATATTTGCATACATATTCTTTTAAACAATGATTTGATAATTTGATATTAGTTTAGCAATTCAATTAACACAAAGAAAGCAACGGCTTAAAGTATATATAGAAAAATTTCTAGTCAATTGTTTAGGTTATAATATTTTTTTTATATGAACTATCGGTATACACAGTTCGTTAAATTTTGATTAATTTGTTTTAATTTTAAATAGAACTATAAGAACAATAAAATTTTATTAATAAATGCAACTGTATATGTCACAACTTAAATTCTAAATTTCATTTAAGTAATAGCATCCCCTACCAGAAAATAACTGATTAAATTATGGCTTCGTTTGTTTGCGGGAATTTTTTTTTTTAATTTTTCAGTGTTTGAATTACAAAAAAAAAATAAGTCAAAGCAAAATAACTTCAAAATAAGCGAAAATGATTTCCCATTCTAAGAGCATATCCAATAGACTCTTCATTTGAGTAAATTCTCTACTTTAAAGAGTCAATTCGAAAAATGGTCTCTAATACACTCTCTATATTTTATTTTGGAGTAGAAAGTTGGTTTGGCTCTCCACATATAGGCCTTGTTTGGTTCAATTCCACCAAAAAATTCATTTCATTTGGAAATGAATTTCAAATGAAATTTATTTGCAAATGAATTTTTATTAATGAAATGTGTTTGGTTTAAATAAATAGTTTGTGGAATTTATTTCAAATGAATTATATTGTTTTTTTGTGTAAATTTAGAATTCAAATAAGTTTTAATTTTGGTCAAAAATATCCTTTTAAATTGATTGTTTTTTTACCTTCTTTTTTAATTTCATATTATATTCTTAAGAGTGTAATTATTTAACATTCAAATTAATAATTAATTTCTTTAAAATTTTTATTTAATTTCTTTTAAAATATTTATTTTTAAATTAATGTTCCAATTTAAAAAATTTTAAATTTTAAAAATTTATGATTACTGCTGTTGTGTTGTGTTATCTTGACATCGACTTATATTATGTATAAATACAGTAGTTAAGGATGTTATGCAGATTGTACCGTGAGTAGAGTGGAAGTACAAGCTAGAATATATTGTACAGTGCCAGTTTATGTAGTAGTTAGCACAAGCAAGAAATTAGTAGTTAGAAATTGAAAATTTATTACAAAAAAAATTGAAAATTCAATTATTTTCATAAGAAAATGAAAATACATCACACACAAAAAGAGATATCCTAATTAAAGAAAAGAGCAAAATGGAGATATAACTTTAAAATAATGAGGTTATTTTAGTCATTTTATAAATATGGCTTTAAAATTGTAGAATTTATTTGTAAATTCCATCCATTTCGCTAGAATTTTATCAAGTCATATTGAATTTCACAAATTTAAAAACATGGAATTCCAAATGAATTTTGTAAGTGATTCATTTAAACCAAACACACAATATTCAAAATTTTACAAAATTTTGTAATATTTATTTATACCAAACATACTCATAAAGAGTCAAACTTCACTCTCCACTCTAAAATATTTTAATTCCCTGTACAAAATATTAATTGATATTTATATGTTTATTGAAAAAGTTTTTCTCTTTCCTAAATAAATATAAGGGAAGTCTTGTAAAATAAAGGAGGAAACAAAATTAAGCATTAATATTTATTGGATAAAGCAAAATGAAGATTAAAAATATCAAGAGTCTATTGGAGTTGTACAATTTTTTTTACTTTTTATATTTAAAGATTCTTTAAAAAAAAATTTATTGTGCAAAAGATGTTCTTTAAAATAAATAGTACTATTGGAGATGTTCTAAGGATAAAAAAATATTTTTCAATATTTTTTCCAATGTCTTATCTCCTCATTTATTACATTCTCTTATATTTTTTAATATCTTCTCTCCTCATTTATTGTCTTCTAGTGTTTGTACCAAACATTGGAAAATATATTTCCTTTGAAAAATAAAGGCAAAACCCCCATTTTAGGTCCCTCAACTTTGCGACTTTTTTTCATGGAGTCCCTATCTTTTAATTTCGCTTTATGTTGTCCCTCAACTTTTATTTTCCTCAACATTAAGACACATTAAACATTTAAGTGAAATAAAAAACGGAAGTTGTTAACTCTTGGACACCTAAGCTATTTTTAATAAATATAAAGCCACATCATCGCCACATGGGAAAGGGTTTTTTTTTTGAACAATATGGGAAAGGTTTTTTGGGAAGCTTGTTAAAAATGATGGAGTTTTTACATCAACTGGGAACCGGCGCAGGTTCAAAAATTTCGAATGTGCTGTAGACGGGAATTAAACTTTCTGAGCTTGGGTCCGCCATTGTTGCAGCAGCAAAAACTTTGCTTCAGTGCTGAAAACCCTAGCTACCAAGGGCTATGTTGCTTCAAAATGTTCATGGATCTATTTACCTCAGGTTTTATACACATTTTTTATATGTTAAAATAGCATCTTATTGTCAAGCCATCTTAGCTTAGCCGGTAGAGCGCATGGCTTTTAACTATGTGGCCGTGGGTTCGATTTCCACAGACGACATTTTAAGATGATTTTTGCATTCAGAAGATGTTGCCCGATGATGCATAAGATTATTTTTTTCCTTCTTGGGTGTTTGTGTTCTGCAATTTTCTGCTAGCAGACATAGTTTTGCTCTTGTTGCGTTACATTTGCTGGTTTTTGAACAATAATATTCTTTTGTTAACCACGTAACTAAGTAGGAAATTGAACATTTAATTATGATTAAACCAGTAATTAAAAGCAATGTACAACTTCTGCAGTAATATCAAGTTTTGTAATATATTTTCAAATCAGTTTTTCGATTCAGAAATATGTGTTTCTGTCAATTTCTCAGCTATCTTCTTCCATCCGACTGCTTTATTAGCTCCACTACCACTATACTTGGTCTTAAAGCCTTTCACTTCTATAAAGAGTGGTTTTGGAATTTTGTATATTCATGTATATTTGGTAAACTTGTAAGGCAAACTTATATAATACATACAATGATAGAGTTGTAATACAATTAAAAGACTAAAAGTTTACAAGAGATAAACATTAATTAACTAAGTAATGTGAGCTATTGACACCCCCTCCCCCCCTCAACAAACCGAAGAGGGAGAAGTCTGAAGTAGCCGAAGTTTGGAGATAATTTGTTGGAAGGGACGAGCACTCAATGGTTTGGTAAAGATGTCAGCCAATTAGTCTTTGCTAGATACGAAACAGATGCGAATGGAGCCTTTGGATACTTGTAACGAAGTGGTAATCTAACTCAATGTGTTTTGTGCGAGCATGAAACACCAGGTTAAAAGACATGTAAATAGCTCCAATATTGTCATACCATAGAGTGGCAGGAGATGGAGATGTGAAACTAAACTCAGACAATAAATGTTGTATCCAATTTAACTCGGCAGTGGTGTTGGCTATGGCCTTATACTCGCTTTCTATGGAAGAGCAAGCTACAGTTGGCTATTTCTTGGCACACTAGGATATAAGATTGTTTTCTAGATAAATTGCAAAGCCTGTAGTAGATCAGCGATCGTCAGGGCATCCATCCCAATCACCATCAGAAAAATAACTAAGAGCTAGAGATGGGTCAAGTTTAATAAAAGAGAATAATGCAGTGTTTGTTTAACATAGTGAAGGAGTCACTTTAATGCCTGCTAATGGACATCAGATGGAGAAAGTATAAATTGGCATAACTTATGTGTTTACCGAGAAAGCCAAGTTTGGACGAGTAAGAGTAGCATACTGTAATGCCCCAACTAATTACCGATAAAGAGCTAGATTCTATAGAGGTTGACCATCTGATGTGCTAAGAGGTGGCAAAGTAGCCATAGGGGTGAGACAACCCTTGGCGTCTTGCATTCGAGATTTAGTGAGAAGATCACGTAAGTACTTTGACTGATTAATGACTAAACCAACATAGTTTTGTTGCACTTTAATTCCAAGAAAATAGGACAAAGATCCAATGTCTTTAATGGGGAACTCAAACTTGAGTGCGGAGAGAGTAGTGTGAAGCAGCGTAGAAGAAGACCCTGTTAATATTATGTCATCGACATAAACAAGCAAGAGAAGAACATCAGTACCTTGCTGAAGGATAAATAATGACTGATCGACTTTTGATGTAGTGAAGCCGAGAGTTTGAAGAAATTGTTAAAGTTGATGAAACCATGCTCTTGGAGCTTGGCGAAGTCCATAGAGTGATTTGTGAATAAGACAAACATAATCAGGGTGATTCAGACCAAGAAAACCTTCTGGTTGTTGCATGTAGACAAATTCATTGAGAATGCTATGTAGAAATGCATTCGAGACATCGATTTGGTGAAGAGGCCATCTGTGCATTGAAGCAAGAGAGAGGATCAGGTGAATGGTAGTAGATTTAATAACCAGACTGAAGGTCTCTGCAAAATCAACTCCGTCTTGTTAATGAAAGCCCTTAGCAACTAGGCGGGCTTTGTAATAAGAGATTTAACCATCATAATTATGCTTGATGCGGAATACCCATTTGTTCCCAATGACATTAGCATTTGAGGGTCGAGGCACAAGTGTCCAGGTTTTAGTTTGAATGAGAGAATCAAGCTCTTCTTGCATTGCTACAAACCATTGTTTATGTTTACTGGCTTCGGTGTAGTTTGAAGGTTCAATGTTTAAGGAGGACAAAGAAAGGGGTCAAAAGAGCTTTGCATTTTTGCATTGTTGAAGGATGCAGAAGCATGAAATGTGTGTGAATAGGAGATTGAAGTGGATCGGTTGTTAAGGATTAGGTACGGGTTAAGATAGAAGGGGAGCAGCGAGAGAGGTCAACTACAAGGTTAAGTCTTGAGGGCAAAGGTTATTGAGGTGATAAAGTGTGAGTAGAGATGGGTAGAGATGTGATTGGTTGGGAAGATAAGGATGGGGATTGTTGTGGTATTGTATTTGCAGATGAGTTTGTGAGTGGTGAAGTTTGTTGAGAAGATAAGAGCTGGTGAGATAGAGAAAGAGATGTGATTAGGTGAGAGTTTGTAGGTAGTGGGGAAATAAGAGTGTTGGGTGTTGGAGATAAGGGTGGAGAGGTGATAAAATATGAAGATGAAGAAGTGGAGTTTGAGTAAGATTGCGTACCTGAGATTGGGGATAACACCAAAGTAAACCGTAGTCAAGGAGTGACATCAGATGTCTAATCCAGTGGAGGTGAATGAGAGGCTATCTGAAATGGGAATTGATTCTCAATGAACCTAACATGGCGAGCTATGTAGAGGCGACCTATAGACTTTTCTAGGCAGCGATGGCCATAGTGTTGTGATGAAGGGCCAAGGTATACACATTCCTGAGCTCGATATGAAAATTTATGCGGATTGTATGGCCTGAGTAATGGAAAATTTAAGTAGCCGAATACCTTTAGATCAATATAGGATGGAAGGTGGCCATGTAATTTATAAAATGGGCATTGATATTGTAAAATCGAAGTTGGTAAGCCGTTTATTAAAGTGACAACAGTATCAAATGAGTAACTCCAATATCGAAATGGGACAGATGCATGAGCCATCAATATTAACCTAATATCCATAATGTGTTAGAGTTTTCACTCTGCAAGTCTATTTTGCTTATGAGTGTGCGGGCAAGCAAGTCAATGGTTGATGCCTTTTATTTTAAAAAAGGAGGTCAGACATTGATATTCACCTCCGAAGTCTGACTGAAAGGCTTTGAAAGTCGTCTAAAATTGTCTTTCAACATAAGTAATAAAATTAACAACAATGTCATGAACTTCACTTCTATTCTTCACAAAATAAATCCAAGTGTAAAAGGTAACATCATCAACAAACAAAATGAAATATTTGAATCCAAGGTTAGAAAAAGTAGGAGAAGGTCCCTAAACATACGAGAAAACTAATTCAAATGGTTTTTCACTAGAATGAGAAACTAATGGCAAAGACAACCGACTAGACTTGCCAAAATAACAAGACCCACATTTGGCATTATTACACTGTTTGGAAAAAGAAAGATGATTATCCGTCACAATTCGGCGAGTGATTTTACCATGTGGATGACCAAACTGAGCATGACAAAGAGAGAACGGTGCTACAATCAACAAAGATTTTGGACTTGAAGATGGAAAGGTGTAGAGGCCATTATTAAGTGCTCCTCTCAGAAGCTCCTGTCTTGTGATATGATCCTTGATCATAAAGAATGAAGGCCAAAATTCAAAGAAACATTTGTTATATTTACTGAATTTTTATACAGAAACCAATGGTTTAGATATAGTAGGAGCATGTAAGGTATTGTTGAGTGTAAAAGAACGAGAAGGAGTGTGAATAGATGAGTTACCAGTGGCTTGTATAGGAACTCCAATACCATTGCCTACCATAGTTTGATCAAAACCATCGAATGGTTAAGGAAGGTAAAGTGTGCCCATATCCGAAGTAATATGGGAGATTGAGCCAATATCGGCAACCCAAGGCTGCATAGATGTGTATGGCAAAGCTGGCCGAGAACAGGCAATATGGGCTTGTGAAGGAGCAGACGAGCCAGTTTGGTAGCGACGATGGCACACGTTGGTAGTGTGGTTATTCAGGCCACATATTTAGCATGTAACAGAGTTTGCTTGACCACGTCTATGAAACCAAGGGTGAGGACCAGTGCTGCTATAATTTGAAGGAGTAAAAGAGGGTTGTAGAGGCAGGGTGGGTCGGTGTAGGCAGTAAAGGTGGATTTGGTGCGACAGGTTATGGAGGTCGATATGTGATATGAGCAAGAGGTTGTTCATGATGACTGCGGAGAAGAATCTCATGAGCAGCCATTGGCTATGAAGCTCATCGAAAGTGACTGGAATAGGCCGCAAGGTTAAGGTCATGATGACACTGTGAAATTCTGGTATGAGATTGTAGAAAATAATTGCATTAAACTTAGTAGTGGACATTGTTCTACCAATAGCAGAAAGCTCGTCAACAAGGGACTTCGCTTTAAAAAGGTATTGGGTACACTTAAATCATTTTATTTTAGTTCTTATAACTCAATATTGAGTTGAAGCTGCCTGTTTTAGGAAATAGTACCAAAAGTGTTGGCCAAAGTCTGCCATGCTGAATAAGAGGAAGTAACATTGGTGACATAGGGAAAAATCTCTTTAGAGATAGAGGAAAGGATCCAGGAGAGCAGCAATTGGTCCTTTTTAAACCAACTTGCTAATGCTGGATTTGGAATAAGAGTGTTTAGGTCGTCAGAACTTGATATGGTAGGAGGTGAAGCAGGGTTTGAGCCATTGATAAAGCCTACCAGATCTTATAAATTGAGAAGGGGTAGCAGCTGTGTTTTCCATGCTAAATAATTCTGAGAAATAAGTTTGACAAAAAATTTTAATTGAGTTGAGGTGGAGGAAGGTAAAGAGGAAGAAGAGGAAGCAGGAACAAGTTGAGTATTTGTGTTTGATGTCATCTTTAGTGCTATGATACCATATGAAGAATGGTTTTGGAATTTTTTATATTCATGTATATTCGGTAAACTTGTACAGCAGATTATATAATACATACAATGACAGAGTTGTAATACAAGTAAAAGACTAAAAGTTTACAAGAGATAAACATTAATTAACTAAGTAATTTGAGTTGTTGACAACTTCATCATCTGTCTACTTACGAACTAACCATTGTCACATCTCAATTTTTTCTAATGAAGTTTTTTCCAAGCTTACTTGTAGGTATAAATTTCCTTTACTGGAAATGTTCATAGCACATTTTAATCCTTGCTTTAATTTAACCTGCTCCATGGCTTTAAACTATTGATCCACAAGGTCAGCAACATTTTTTGCCAATTCCATTGTCACACGATGTGATTCTTCCCCCGGGGCATCAGGAATGACTGTTTCGTATCCTTTTCCTGCAGAAGAATTATCGTATTATGTTTCTGTGTTCATAAATTAAAACTTTAAATCCTATAAACTTGCACACAACTTTTTCACATGACTTTCATGTAACCCACAACATCTTGATAATGTTCTCAAGAACTTGATAATGGCAAGAAGCCACTGATCTGAAGTGCTAGCAATGAAACTTGATACTTGATGGATGAAATTCCCCAAGTTATGTATGAGCTTATTATTTAACTTTGCTTGGAAGTCTTCCCATGTAAAAACTGTGTCTGAAACCTGATGTAAATAGATCCATGAACATTTTAAAGCACATCCAAAATTTTCGAACCTACGCCAGTTTCCAACTGATGTAAAAACATCGTCGTTTTTAACAAGCTTCCCTAAGAAGCTTCCCAAAAAAACCTTTCCCATGTGGCGATGACATGACTTTACATTTATTAAAAATAGCTTAGGTGTCCCAGAGTTAACAACTTCCATTTTTTATTTCACTGAAATGTTTAATGTGTCCTCAATGTCGAGGAAAATAAAAGTTGAGGGACTACATAAAACGAAATTAAAATATAGGGACTCAATGAAAAAAAGTCGCAAAGTTAAGGAACCTAAAATAAAATTTTGTCAAAAATAAATTTTCCAAAGATAAAATATTTTTCACAAACAAACGGAGCCTATATAAAGCTAGATAGTCGAATTTCTAGTTGATTATTAGGGTGTAAAAATTGTTTTTTTTTTCTTTTTTTTTCTAACTGAGAGTGCTCAGGAAATTGTTTTCTTTAAATATATTACTTTTAGGTGAATAATATTGATCAAATACAAAGTTCAAACAATATATATAATTTTAAAACAAAAAAGCACACAAAATGCAATCTTTTATAGAACAGTCAAAAACTGTGATAATTAAATTACATGTTCAAAATCAAAATTAAACTGTTTTGGAGCATAAATTACCAGTTACAAATGTGGATGGGTGTGTGCGTATATGAGTGTGTTCATTGGGCCTCTTCAATCAGCAATTGCCTGAGTGAGTGCTCGTGAACAGTAGATTTTATTTTCGTTCAAAAAAAATCTTTGAATGCGATTGTAGCGGTCTGGGTGGTCCAATGAGCTGGTCCTTTGAAATTTCACATCGCTCAAATATGGATAAATATGTGCATATATGAGCATATTTACTGAACCTCCTCAGTCAGTAATTATTTGAGTGAATGCTCATAAACAGTAACTCTTATCTTCGTTAAAAAAAATTATGCAGTCAACATATGTTTGTCATGTATATTAATTTTATTTCTGACCAAAAAACAACAGTTGCTTGTCACGTACGCATCCGCCGAACATTTAATGGAGTATATATATATATATATATATATATGTATCGTCTCTCTTTTAGGATTAAATGTATATATCCGTACACATTATGTGATTGTGCGAAGCCATCTTTATGAATGTCTAATAAAAATATGGCCAAAAAAATGTCTAATAAAATAAAAAATGCATGGTCTATTTTTTGCAATAAAAAAGTATATATAGTTTAATAAATTATCAAAATAATTAAATTTCATTTGATTAATATAAAAATTATGTAATTTAAATTTTAATAAATTATTTATTTAAATATAAAAATTAAATTCTACACCTCAATATATCCTTAGAAAAAAAGTTATCATTTGATTATTTCTTCACTAATCTAAATAACTCTATTTAATGTAAGAGTTTGTATGAATGTATAAGCCATTTATATCTCAAAAAGACGTAAAAATTTATTGGAGTAGAATAAAATATAAATATATATGTGCAATAGAAAAAAAAAAATACTATGTGATTGAAGTTGCTTAATTAAAAGCGCAAGATGTGCCGCTTAAAAATAATTAAATGATGCCGCCAATAAAAGGAGAAATTTTATATAATGTCTCTAACTAAAGGTAAATCTGAACCCAAAAAAATAATAATTAAGTGGTAATTTTTCTCCAAAATTATGTTAAAATGCATCGTTCGATTCTACCATCGTCAATTTAAAATAATAAGGTTGCCCTGTATTATTCAGTTCATCAATACTAAAATCATATGAATTTCTAATTTATTAAAAAAAAATCTCATAATTATTTCTGTTTAATAATACTATGATGTATAAAGTTATAATTTATGAAATTATATCTATTTAGTTTTAAAGATAAAGAATGTCCCCTATTATATAATCTATCAATATTTATATCTAATTATTCAAACTCTTATTAATAATAAAAAACAATTAATAGATATTTTTAACCATAAAATTACAAAAAATTTCAATTTCAATTTTTTTAAAGAATGTCTAGCACTAATGAGTTCGTATTTCCTCTTCTTCGAGAGTTTATCTCATGATCAATAATACAATCTTTTTCGTTTAAAAAAAAAGTATATCATTCAGTAAATTTTATGAAATTTTGTTATATATGTTATAAATGTAAAAAAAAAATATTTTATCACGTAATTTATGATCTATTAAGCCTCATATAAAAGTAAAAAAAAAAATCCAGACATATTAATGTTTTTGGACACGTAATTAATAGATTTAACAGTGACTGGAAACAATATGTATTAGATTTGTCACTGTCACCGCTAAAACTAGTTAAACCTAGAGCATTTATCATTTATGTGGATTGAAGAATATGTGATACTAATAATTAATTAGACAGGAAAGTAAAAATACAGAAATAAATAAAATGGTTGAAATTGAAAGATACACTCCACCCGAAAATTAAATTATTTGAAGCCATTAGGTTACTACCTTGACCTGTGTGCTTAATGTGTGTGGGTGCATGCCTTGCTTTCTATCTAGTTATAGCCATTGGGCTGCCCTTTGACCACAAACTATAATTCCAAAGACCGTATATACAATAAAAACGGTACCTAATGGGATCATTAATCGTAAATATTTAGAGCCAATTTTGCTTGCATTAAATTATTCACTTCAATTATAGCATCCGTAAGTCCAGAGCAAATTTTAACTAATTTGAATTTGATTCATTTATAATTGAGTCGAATTCGAGTCAAATTTATTCTCCCATTTAATATTCACAAATTATTCGTAAAACTAAACCAACTTAAAAAAATTTAAAAAAATTTTAAAAATAGCCTAACTGATATAATTTAAATGATAACTACACATTTATTTATTTATTAATTTATTGGTATTTTAAGTTTTTCTTTTTAGTTATATATTATGGGATGGAGGTTGGGATTGGAATACAAAATTTAATATTATCACCTGAAATCTTAGTCATTAAATTTTATTTATAATCTATGAATTTCCCAATCTTCTTCTTTAATATTTTATTTGTTATATGTGGATTTATTCATAAATTATATATTTCAGCAGATAAAAAGTAATTTCATTACTATAATATATTATTATATGTTAAAACTATTTTCATTAATTGATTTTTTTGTATTTTAATTTTTTGTTCGGAATATAAATTTGAACAGATTGAATTATATTTTTATTTTCATTAAAGTTTAAATTTTGTTGAATTTTATTTTATAAATCGTTATGGATCCATTGGATATGTATAAAAAAAATTATGACCTTGAGATGCAAAATTTTACACATAAAAAAAAATTAAAAAGACACTAGGGGATTCAAGAGACCATCACCATGGCCTTGGCAATCTTATTCCTTAATCAAAGCAAAGTTACATCATTATCATTATCATTATCATAATAAGTTTTTTTTTTCTTTATCAACTGCCCTAAGTAGCTAAGTATTTTGACTTAAAATAGAAAAATTAGAAAATTAAGGGATCAAATCTTATTCTGAATTAAATATTTTAATTGGTAATATAATATTTTATTATTTATTTTAGATGAATTAAGTTTCTTAACTGTAAATAAAAAAATTAAAAGGTTGAAAACTAAAATTTTACTTTCAATTAAATACTTTAATTGTGTAACATGGTATTTTATTATCCATTGTGGAGGGCTTGTACTTATCATAATAAGGTTAGTTCAACTAAACAGAACTTCCAACAATTAATGATATGCTCAACGTTAAAAAGATGCTAGAGCTAGGTGCTAGACTAAGAAAATTTCGACTAGCTATCTACAAAAATTTTAAAAATGTTATAAATGCTGTTTGTGATTGTGAGGGGCCATTCTCCCTAGTCCTTACTAATGTAGTACCATTATTTGTTGTTAGCAGCACGTGTGCACCAAACGTTGAATCATCACTCAGCAGATTGTCACAACGTCGCTATAATGTGTAATGCAAGGATTAATTCTAAGATTATTTTGTTCACTTTATTTATTCTTAAATATTTTTCTAAATTAAGTGGAAAAAATATCCCGTCCCTTTGTTTTCTCTATTTGTATAGCTATTGTTCATAGTCTCTTCGTATATTGCTGGCCAGATTTGCGTTATTTTTTGTTAATTTTTAACAAAAAAAAATCATCCAAATTCATTGATTTCCTTCAATTTCTTTGTCTTTTTTGTTAATTTTTAATAAAAAAAAATCATCCGAATTCATTGATTTTCTTTAATTTCTTTGTCTTTTTTGTTGTTGATTAATAATCTTAGTGAGCTTTATGCTTATTTTGTGTGATTTTAAACCATTTAATAGTGATAATTTTTTAGATAGAGTGTTCTTGCAAAACCATCATCTAACAATGAAAAGAAGATTAAAATCAAAAGTTATCTACATCTTCAAGCTTCAAGCTTCATTCCCATCTTGTATGTTCTCCAATAAGAACGATACTCTCAAAACCGTTGTTTGCTTAATGAGTTCTTAGAAATTCATTCTAGAGCTTCTCTCTCACCCTTTGTAGCCATGGAAACTGCTACTGCTTGCTCTGTTGAAGGCGCTGCTCCTCTGAGTCAAAAATCCTAGTATGAAAAAGATAAAGTATGTCGGGGATGGGCTTCTCTCTTGTAGTGGGCTAATGTCATGTTTATGCTTATGTTTTAATCTTCCTAACATAAGCCCTGTTACTGTGATCTATTTTATTATATAATGGACTAGTTTATGTTATTTTCAAAAAAAAAAAAAATTTCTTAATTAAAAGTATCATTTCAATAAATTGAGATACATCCCCCCCCCCCCATCCCATCTTCCTTTGCTCTCTCTCTCTCTCTCTTTATGTTATTCTATGTCTTTTTCTTTTCTTTGCTGCTTATGTGTGGCCAAAAACCACAAAAAAAAAAAACTTAATATTCTATAATATTAGTAGTAAATTTTCATAATTTAAGTTCAGATCTCAAATCAATATGCGTTTTAAACCTTGTTTTTTTAACATCATGTTTCATTGAACTTAAACCAACAAAAGCAGAGTATAAAATGGCAACCAACTTGGCTGGAGATTCACAACCCAAATTGGGAGGAAGGGAAAAAGTATGATTTGCTACCCAGTTAGTTGTTGTATTTGCAGCTCTTTTAACAAACAGATAGAAAACACTATTTTCTGTTTAACAATTAATATAGTATCATGAACAACAACTTGAAATTCCCATAGAACTCCCTCGGCTAGCTTCTGCAAATCTTCAATCGGCAATTTAGAATTTGTTTCAAAGAGTACTTTTTGCTAATTTCTTGATTTAGCCAACACATTATCAGTAAACAAAGTTTTAGCCCTTTCAACCAAAGCAAAATATGTTGGTCTTGAAACCAAAATCTTGCTCTGAAAATTCTTTTTTCAGCCCTTACAATCATCACCATGGTTGCCATTTTTCTTCTTGTCTGAAGCTAACATCACTGTTGATTTCGGAATTAATTCCAGTGGTACCTAGAGCTGGAGCAAACCAAATAGAAAAATTGCTCTGTAGTCATCGAGCTTCTACTCACCAACCTAGTTGGTGAAGGAATACTCCTATGAGAATTTCAGAGAACAACAACTTTAAATATGACCAAAAGAATATTGTTCTTCATACCTTCCAAACCCAAAATTCTCTCAATGAGAGACAAGGATAGCGAAAAGGGATTACAATCTAGAGCTAGAAAAATAACATTTATTCTAATAAAGAACAAAATATATATAGAACATAACGAAAGAAAAGATCAATTTCTAGCAAAAAATGGCTAGAAATTAATCTTAGAATCAAGAGGAGCAAGACAATGAACAGTAGCTAAAAAAGAGAGAAGAAAAGTCTAGAGAATTCATTTAGTTGGCTTGCGTTTTAAACGCTTTTATGAATAATTTTTTAGTTTCTTTGATTTTTTTGATGTATTTTGTATTAGAAGTTTCATCTTCAACACAGAGAAATCAAAGATCCAGATTTATACTTGATTTTTCTAAATTTGATGTGTTACTCTTCTTTCAAGTCTAGGTACCTCTATCTCCTCAGAAATAAGAGTAGAACTGTGTATATTCCTCTGTCGCTTGGAGCTGAGCACATGATACTCGTATCTATTTTGGGTGTCGAGCTTTAGTGCTTATGAGTTATAGTTTCCTTAAACTATATGCTCTATTAGTCTCAGAAATTATTTTTTTAGTTGATAGATTTGACGGTTTACTACTATATTTTGTAGTCTCTTATATTTCTCCATTTTAATGAAATCTAAACTGACGTTTCAAAAAAAAAATTCTTAATTATTATTAAATTTTCTGATATGAGTAGAAAAAAATAATTCAATGCAAAATATTAATTCTTTATTTTTTTAAAAAAATATTTTTTACTTTTAACATTTAAAGATAATTTTGTTTCTAAATAAATGAACACATTAAATTTTCTACTTAGATTTTTTTTTACATGAGGAACTGTAAGGTAATATTTTTTTTTTTTAAATTAAAAGTTCATGTCATAATGCAAAAGTTAGAGGGTATTTATTGTTATCTTAACAAAATCAAAGAAAATATTAATAACGGTCAAAATCAGCTAGTTTTGATTGATTTTACTTAAATTTCATCTTAAATTGGAATTGCAGTGCATGCAATTATATTAATTTATAATGAAAAAATTACATAAAAATTTCTAACCTTTTACACAATTTGTAAATAACACTATAATTTAATTTTACAGTCAATTTTATTCATAATATTTTAAAAGTTTACAAAACTAACCCTCTATTAAAATGTCTTTAACGGATAGTTGACGTGTCCATTAGTAGGCCCATTTTCTAACACATGGGACCTATAAGTGCTGACTGGATTTAAAAAATTACATATAGAACCCTAATTTTTATTAAATTTACAAAATAAACCCAATACAAAATATTGAAATAATTTTAATTAAAAATTAAAAATTTGTTAAAATTATTAGAATAATTTTAATAAAATAAATAATAGAAATAAGTATGAAATACAATGCTTTATAATTAATAAAATATTTTTAAATATATAAAAATTAAAACACATAATTTAACATATATTTTAAAATTAAGAAAATATAAATATATGAAAATTCAAAAATGTACTAAAATAGATAACTTATTAGTAATAACTAATGAAATTATTTTTTTAATTAATTACCCTCCAATTTGATAAAATTAAAACTAAAACTAATCTATACAAAATTTACGTTTATTTTTAATTTATGTATTTTATTATAAAAATTTTCTTGCTGTATTTTTTTGAATTTTTAATATTTTATGTTTTTAAAATTTTTATATTTTTTATTGTAAAAGCACATACAAATTTTTCATAATAAAATACATAAATATAAAGATAAAAATCAGTTTTACTTTTTATAAAATACTTTTAATTTTATCAAATTGGAGTAGAATTGATCTCAAAAAAATTTCATCAATTTTTATATATTTTGAATTTTAAAATATATTTTAAATTATTTTTTATATTTCTTTATGAAATTTTTAATATTTAAGAATATTTTATTAATAATAAAGTATCGAATCACTCACTTATTTCTATTTTCAAATTGGAGTGATATTAATCACAAAAATAATTTCATTAGTTATCACCAATAGGTTATCCATTTTAGTACTCTTTTGAATTTTCATATTTTTATATTTCCTTAATTTTAAAATATATGTTAAATTATGTGTTGTAATTTTTAGAACGTTTTTAAATATTTAAGAATATTTTATTAATAATAAAGAATTGAATTTCATAGTAAATTCCATTATTTATTTTATTAAAATTATTCTAATAATTTGAATGAATTTTAAAGTTTCAATTAAAATTATTTAAATATTTTGCGATAGGGTTTATATTACAAGTCTAAAAGCATCTCCAATAGACTTTTTATTTGAGCTAAATTCTCTATTTTGAAGAGTCAAACCAAAAAAATTGTCTCCAATACACTCTCTAAAATATTTCAATTTCCTATGCAAAATATTAATTGATATTTATCTATTTATTTAAATGACTTTTCTCTTTCATCAAATGGTGGGAAAGAATTAAATAAAAGAGAGAAATCTTATAAAAATAAAAGAGGAAGAAAATTAAATATTAATGTTTATTGGATAAAACAAAATGAATATTAAAAATATAAAGAGTCTATTGGAGTTGTACAAATTTTTTCACTTTTTATTTTTAAAAATTATTTGAGATACTCTCTATTGTGTCAAAGATGCTCTTTAAAATAAAGAGCACTATTGAAGATACTCTAATAGATGTTAGAGCTATATATGTAATTACTCAAATCTAGACAGTACTAGCAAGTCCCACATATCAGAAAATGGATCCGCTAACAAATATATGTCAGTTGTCTGTTAATGAAATTTTAACGGATGGTTAGTTTTGTAAACTTTTGAAACATTATGGGTAAAATTGACAATAAAATTAAATTATGAAATTATTTGCTAATGGTGTAAAAAATTAGAGTTTTTTATATAATTTTTTTATTTATTATTAAAAAATCATTATTAGGTCTAAATTAAATCAAATTAAATAAAATTCAATAAATTTTAAATATCAATACTTCAAACTAAAAGAAATTTATCGATCCTTTATGGTTCAAATGGCGAAAAAAAATTTTAAATAAAAGTTTAATTTTAAATTTTATATATGAAAATATAAGTCACTATCAGATACTGATACCGAAAATATTCAATCGACTCAAAAAAAAAGACTCAATGGGCATCTACATTGTTTTCTGACATTGGGGGCCCAAAAATATTAGAGCATAAAAGCAAGAATGGGCCAAATCCTACTATGGGTTGAACAAACCAACCCATTAATTCTTTGTTTTTTGAACTGAAATCTATTTCTTCAAGAAATCAGAAATGCAAAACCCTAAACCCTGCTGTTTCTTTGTTTGGTAAAAAAAAAAATGACGAAGAAGAAGCAAAAGCAAAAGATTGTGTTGCCGCCGGAGCTGCCACCGGACATAACGGAAGAGGAAATCGAGGTCTCCGACGAAGACTTGCAATTCGTAAATGAAAATCGCGATTATGCTGGCTTTGTTTCTCGCCTAGACACCGATTTGATTACCAAGTAATTGATTGAATTGTTGAAACAATGTTATTAAATATTCGAAAATGCTGATGTTTTTGATGTCACATAAGACACGTGAATCGCGTAGCTGACTTAGAAGGTGATGCATTAGAAGCAGCATATGAGAAGCGACTAAAGAGGAAGTCAGAAAAGCAGAAACAACAAGACAAAAAGGAAAAAAAAATGAAGTTGATAGAGTTGACGCTCTTCCTGTCAAAACTTTGGATGGAAAACTTCACTATCGCACATGTAATTATTTTGTTTCTCTGTTTCTATTTTTGCTTAATTGTGAGAGTGAACTGTTAGATATGATAGTTGCTGCTGTTGTGTTGTTTGAGATTAAGTGTCCGAGAAATCTGGAGATGGCGACGATGAAAAGGATGATGGTAACAATAATAATAACGATGACAAAGGTATAATAAAATTGACTAAAGCAGAAAGGAGAGCAAAGTTGAAAAAGAGTAAGAAAGAGGCAAAGAAACAAGGAAAGGACTCGGAGCAAAATCAACATGTGGAACAAACTCCACAGTCGGCTGTGCTGGTACTGGCTATCATTGGAGTTGCATTGCACAAAGTGTTAATTGCTAAAATTAGTGTTGATATTTTTAAAATTCATTGGAATTTGGTCAAATGGAATAGCAATGATACATGCTTTTTATCATCAAATTGACTTCTTGTCATTTCATGTTATGAGAATATCTCACTTGGAATGATTAGTAGGCCTTTTCTTTCGTTTCGTTCATTAGTGGTGACTTATTCTTTTCTAAGTTTTGATGTAGTCATAACTTGTGACGATTTCCAAAATCTTACACAAACATTTTCATACAAAAATTTCTCTGTCATTTGTATATAATTTGCTCCTTCACAAAATAAAAGAATGTAGTATTTATAGATATGAAATTATGCGTATTTTTTTATTTTCACATCAAGTTATTTCCCTTGACTGTTCTGTTCCATCAGATTTGTTTTTGAGCAGACTACAGACATCTTATAGAACACACTGCATTCTTTTCCTTAGGCTGAGGTGAAAGAAGATCTCACAGCTGAAGAATCATTTGAAAACAAGAAAGTTAAACTGGCGGAGCTAGGAATAGCATTGCTAGCAGATCCGGATTCCAATATTAAATCTCTTAAAGAGATGTTTCAGTTTTGTAAAGATGATGACCATGCTATTGTCAAACTTGCATTGTTATCCTTGTTGGCTGTTTTTAAAGACATTATTCCAGGGTAAGGTTCTTGCATCTTGTTAATGAATTCATTATTTTTCTTGCATAAGAAAATGCCATATCTTATGCTTCTTTTATAAGCAGTTATCGGATTAGGCTTCCTACTGAAAAGGAGCTAGAAATGAAAGTTTCCAAGGAAGTTAAGAAGATGCGGTACTATGAATCAACACTTCTGTCTACATACAAGGTTTACCTTTGTGCTTCATTTATTTACTGAAACTATTTCAAACTTTCATCAATAATTTTGATTTTCACGACTTATGCATTTTTTTTTAACTGCCTTGATATTACTTTTTTTTTTCTGACAATCTTTCAACTGCAAGGTGTCCAAAATAGAGTTTTTATTTATTTAATGTATATTTTCTGTAATGACCTTTATAGGCATACTTGCAAAAGCTGATGATCTTAGAAAAAGAGTCAAAATTCCAGCACGTGGCTGTTCGCTGTATCTGCACCTTACTTGAAGCAGTGCCCCACTTCAACTTCCGTGAGAACTTGTTAGGTGCTGTGGTTGAAAATATAGGCTCTCCGGATGATGTCGTAAGGTCTTATTTTGATCTTATTATTTTTTCTGGTGATTTTCAAAAATCTTTGATTTGTGATTTGATTTTCTGCAAGATAATTTATACTTTAGTCTTTCTTCACCGAAACTTATCCTCATTTAATTTATATACTTGATGAACTAATCTAACACTAATTCAAAGGGCACAAGTTGAGTTCAAAAGAGATATTATTTGCTATGAAATTCATGGTGACCTCAAGTATCCCAAACCAATCATGTGCATTCTATTGTTGAACAGGAAACTTTGTTGCACTGCCATTAAGTCACTTTTTACCAATGAAGCAAAGCATGGTGGTGAAGCTACAGTGGAGGCTGTCCAGTTGATAGCTGATCTTGTTAAAGCTCAAAATTGCCAATTGCATGCTGATTCTGTTGAGGTATAAACTGGTTGATTTTTATTAGCCGTTTTCATTTCTCTACAGCAACATGGCATTCATTATTTTCATCCTAGTTTTAAAAATGTTATGAAACTGATATGTTTGCTTAGCATAGCATCATTTGTGCCTGGTTTTTAAAGAAGCTGAGTTCTCAAACACCCCTTCTTTAGTCTGCTGGAGATGTGCAACCGCGTAAATCTCTGGGCTTTGGCTCTCAGTACTTAAGGTAAAGTGGTTGCAGTAATTGTTCCAGCTATGCATCCACAAAGGCATTTCTGATGAAACATTCTGTTCATTATTGTATGGTTTGGTTGAATGAAATTAGATGCATTGATCATGGGTGATTTTTCCATGGAAGCGTGATAATTCCAGGCACTATTTCGGCCTTTGCATAGACAATTTTCCTGCTGTACAAATAGTAGTTTGAACAATAATTAGTTTAACAACTAGTTTCTGTCATGCAACAGTTCTCCTTTCAGCTTCATTCTCTCCTTGTTTTATTGTGAATCTTTTCTTGCCCTCCTTCTTTCCTTTGTTATATCTTTTATCAGGTTTTCCTGTCATTGTCGTTCAATGAAGATCTTGGAAAGCATAAAGAAGAAGAGAAGAACAACAAAGTTAAAAACAAGAAAAACAAAAAGAGAAAGAATGTTGAGGAGTCAGGTCAATTGCAAGAAAATGATAGGAAAAAAAGTAGGAAAGAACTGATGAAAAAAACGAGGGAGGAGGTAATTGCTATGTGTTCAAGAACTTAGCTTCTTAATGTTTGTTTCCGGTTTATAATTTCCATGATATTGGCTTTGTACAGGTTGCTGCTGATTATAAGGCTGCTGCTTTTACCCCAGATGTTAAGGAAGAGAGAAGGATGCAGTCAGAGACACTTTCTGCTGTTTTTGAGACTTATTTTCGCATATTGAAGCATACCATGCAGGCAACTACATCCAGGTTTGTTCCAGTACACAATAGCTGTTAAAAGTGGATTAGGTGTTCGGTATAGCTTGATCAAGTTAACTTAGTAAGTGAAATGACTTTTCCTAATATATGCAACTTTGATTTGCTGGAATTTGTTTTGTGATGTAAGTGTAGCTTCTTTTCAAGCAACTAGAATTGCTTGAATTCATGTGGGTATGCTCGTTAGTAATTGATAGTAGTAGCTTCAAGGTTGGATAGTCCGTAAAAAATCTAACAAGTGTTGGAGTCAACTCACAGAAGGATTGTTTGCTTTCACATGAACTTCACTTCATTGTCCAAATTCCTTATCTATATTGTTCTATTTTATTGCTCCTGTTCTGAAGCCAATGGTAATTTAGTTGTGGATGCAACTGAGCCCCACCCGCTGCTGGCTCCTTGTCTGAATGGATTGGGCAAGTTCTCTCATCTAATTGATCTGGATTACATCGGAGATCTTATGAATTATCTGAAAAGGCTTGCTGGTGGTGGCATGGATAACAATTCCTCAGAAAAATGTTTGAAGTGCTTGACTGTGTCTGAACGACTTCGATGCTGCATTGTGGCCTTTAAAGTGATGAAGATCAATCTTGATGCCCTGAATGTCGATTTACAGGGATTCTTTGTGCTACTGTACAATCTTATACTTGAGTACAGGCCTGGAAGGTTTGCATTACCATAGCTGCATATGGAACTGGAGATCTACCTTGTGGTTCAACTTTCTCATTTCTTTGGTAATATGCTTTTGCAGAGATGAAGGTGAAGTATTGGCAGAAGCTTTAAAGATTATGTTGTGTGAAGATA
>CATIWM010097061.1:0-28494 GCA_949671775.1 Mallotus repandus | reverse complement strand
AGTTATTACCCTGGGTGGCGACTCCTCATCTCCACGCCATGTCTTTGTGACAATGGTTAGTGTGTTCCCTAGAGCCCTGAGCTCAAACAGTGTCGCGGTTGCAATAAACTTGGGCGCGCGCTAAACCCCGCCGTCTACAGATATTATTGGGGAAGTAAGGCTAAAAACTTCCAATAGGCATCAGTGCATTATGGTAGCAATCGATTACTTCTCCAAGTGGGTTGAAGTGGAATCATTCACCATGGTTGGGTCAAAACAGATGGCAATATTTATAAAGAAGAATATAATCTACCGATACGGGTTGCCACATCACATTGTCTTTGACAATGGTGTTTAATTTAGAGCTGAGAAAACTACTTCATTAAAGGAATACAAAATTAAACATCATAAGTCTTCTCCATATCGACCACAAGCTAATAGAGCCATAGAAGCCGCAAACAAGAATGTGAAGAAGATTTTAGCCAAGACACTGGAGAATTACAAAGATTGGGCCTATTACCTGCAGTTTGCACTATAGGATACAGAACCATCCCTAGGAGTTTGACTACCCCATATTCCCTGGTCTATGGATGTGAACAGGTGTTGCCAGTGGAGGTGGAAATCCAGTCACTAAGGGTTCTTTTAGAGTCAAGAATTCCCGAGTATCAGTGGGTGGAAAGTTGATTGGCATAGCTGACATTGCTGGATTAGAAAAGAATGAAGGCCATGTATCACTCACAGCTATATCAGAAAAGAATAGCTCGGGCTTACAACAAGAAGATTAAGCCAGGGAAGGTTAAAGAGGTGATTTGGTCTTAAAGCTGACAGGGCTAATTACGACGGATCCACGGGGAAAGTTTAAGCCAAATTGGGAAGGTCCGTATGTGGTCAAGAAGCTATTCTCCAAGGGCGCTGCTATCATATCTGACTTAGAAGGGAATGAATTTAGAGAGCCTATCAACCTTGACAAGCTGAAGAAGTACAATCTGTGAAATCTCGCTAGGGAGAAAACCTTAAATATGGGGCTGCCAAGGCAAAAGTCAGAGATAAAAAAAATGAAAAATTAAAAGACCTGCTAGATTGAAAACCTCGAAAGAGGTAGTTCAGGCAAAAATTAAGGACCTAAAAAAGGAGGAAAAATAGCTGGTTGGAAAATTTATAAGGGCAAACCAATTGATAATAGGGGATATGTAAGAAGCAAAAATGTATAGTTGCTTTGTGCTCAAATTAAATGGAATGGATTGCCTTCATTATTGTTGAACTTTGCATTAAAAGCTTATTAGACATTGTTTAACTAAAAATGGAATTCCATTCAACAAAAAGCGATAAAGACTAAATTACATCAGCTAATTATGTCTTCTTCTCTTTTGAAACCTCTGGGCACTTAATGCCTGTAATGCCCTTATCCTGCTATTCATAATAAATTCATCTATTTCCATCTGTTGCAACTAAACCCATGCCTTATATTGGTCGTCAGTGGACTAATCTCTGTTGTAGTCGATATACCTCTGAATGGTCCTCTGAGGCCAAGTCGCAGCTAGATTATCCAGGAAATTTTGAGTACGAGGCCTTGAGTCAAACTCATGCACAAGTTCAGGGATTAATTATTTTTGTTCGTACTGCCTACAGAGCCATGCGGGATTGTAAAAGGTTACAAAATGAAGGCCAACTACAGGAACTCAGTAAGTGTAAGATTGAATGGTCACATGTTGCTACCTCCGCCATGGGCACATCCACTAGATTAGTGTATCAAGGAAAGTGGATAACCAACTCTGAACATCTGATGGAATGGGATGAAGTCTTTGAGTGTGATAATGTTTTGCTCTATAATGTGTGATATCTATAGGAGGTTTGAGTAACCTCAGCTTTTCTTGAAACCATGCATGTGCAGATTATAGATGCAGAAGGTAAAGAATTACAGAAAAAAGGGGCAAAAACAAACCTCCAGTAATAGGGGACTTACAGAGAATCATCTAGTTTTAGCAAAGTTGTCTAATTCGATGATTGTTTCAGCCAATATGAGAGGAAAAGGATTCAGGCCTGCTTCCACTTGATCTAGGATATGCAGAATCTTAGAATCACCGTTACTAGAGGGAGAAACAAGTAGAAACTTTGCATACATACAAAAGGCCAACATCTGAGGCCAATGTGCTTCCTTGTTATCCACTGCCACTATCACTTT
Organism: Mallotus repandus; assembly: GCA_949671775.1. Classification (NCBI taxonomy): domain Eukaryota; kingdom Viridiplantae; phylum Streptophyta; class Magnoliopsida; order Malpighiales; family Euphorbiaceae; genus Mallotus; species Mallotus repandus. The sequence goes on along the minus strand of CATIWM010097061.1, from coordinate 26,333 downwards.
TAGAAGAGAGTCTATCAAGATCTCAGTGTTAAAGATGTGGTGATGTGAAGACTGAGGTGAAAAGTTGAACATTTGGGCCATTTAATACTGCATATAGTGCAAATCTGGAGTTTTAATTGATGAAATTGCAATCTGACAAGCAGAATCTGTCTGAGAACTAAGGATAGCCTTAAGCTCCTCTGGTAGAGGGTATAGCTCCACAATGTTGAACTTGAAGACATGTTTCTTAGGATCCCAAAATTGAGCAAGAACATGAAGAAGTGAGAAATTGATCTTCTTAGCATGTAAAGATCAAAAAATGGATAGATGGAATGGCTCTAATCTTGACCACGATCCTCCATCTAAGCTTTTTAGAATTAGTTGTAGTTGTTTTAAACTTCTTTCAGTCATTTCCAGTGGTTAAAAGGTGGTTCAAATAGAGAAAATGAAAGAGAAAATCAGGGAGAAGAGTTAAGAATTTTAAGAAGATTTAGGGCTTTTATAGCAACAGCCTGACTATTGTAGAGGTGATTGTCTCTGTGAAGAGGCGACACCTCTACATGCTGAGGTGACCAACTGTCGCCTCTTCATAAAGAGGCGACGCCTCTTCACAAAGAGGCAGCGCCTCTTGAATAGATAGGGGACATATTTTCCTGTTTGATTATAAATTAACTGTATTGTATATGCAAGCTTCAGTTATTAGAACCAGAGAAAACATTTTCTGCAATAGATTCTCCTTTCATTAATTCTAAATGCAGTCAAGATATATAAGTCTATATTATCTGTTCAATCTAAAATGTGAAAGGAAAAAATGAAAACCATATGAGCAAAATAAGAATAACAGTCAAGAACAGTCAGAATAATCCTAATCTACGATGCAGCAGAGTCAGTGCTCTCTAGATTATCATCATCCTCCTGCCCCTCCTCCTCGTTGCCATCGTCAGCATCACTCGCATACTCCTCACCCTCAGCAACATTAGCCTGTTCATATCCCTTATCACCGGTGCGCTCCTCCTCGTCGCCATCATCATTATGTTCCTTATCCTCCTCCTCCTCATTTACCTGGAGGGCAGCAACTTGGTGCTCAAGAGCATCGATCCTAGCCTGCCTATCATCACCCTAATCCTGTCCAAACACCATAAAAGGGGTAAGAAATCATGAGAGCATGCATACATATTACATATAGGGAAGTGCTTTACCTTCCATTAATGGGTGACCTGCATGAAGTAATCCTGCTTAGCCTTGATGACCCTATACATATACTCGCACTGATCCCGAGATATCTATATGATTAAATCAACTATTAGTGCTAAACATTTGTTAAGAAATGCAGAAAATAGAGTGAAGAGAGACTTACATGAGCAATAGCTTCTAGAGTGAACATAGGCTCCAGACTCTCATCCAGTGTAAGGAACTAGCGAGACAAATCGCCAGGAGGTAGCCAATACCAAGCCATTAAGTTAGGAGTGGCAGTAAGACATCCAGCCACTATGTCTGAAATAGTGATGGAAGGTGCTCTAGCAGGTGGAGCTCTAGATGAGGTGCCCTCATCCCTCTGCTCGGCCTAAGGATGCTGAGGTGGCCGCTCCTGTGCATAAGGCTTGGGATGAGCTGTGGGCCTCCTAATTGGAGCCTAAAAATAGAAAATTGAATCAGAAAAAGGACATTTATATATAATAATTTGAGTTAATATATTTAAATGGGTCATAGATACCTAAGATGTTGATGGAGCCAATAGGGGGGTCCACACAAAATCCATATAGCGAGACTTCCTCCTCTCGCAGTATTCATCCGTATCCTCCCTAAGAATAGCCTCATCCAGCTCATCTCCCTTTAAGAGATTTGTCCAAAGCATGCTACGAGGAGGAGGGAGAAGTGGTTGTCTCAACCGAGGGCCCAAGTGCCACTGGTGTATCCTCTCACTAAGGAACCAGACCCTATAGTCAAGTTCTCAAAGTAAGACCCTCTTCCTAGAGAGAGGAATCAAACGAATCATGGTTGGTCACCACTCTGCCTGCGGCCCCCATAAATAGTGACAAAAATGCAGAAAAGCAGGCTGGTAAGTAGATGAATATACTTAACAAACATATTATTAATTATGATTATGTTTACAGGTACTGTACCTCATTAGGCATCAGGATGTTCAGTCGCTCATGATGAATGTGTACACGAGCAATTGTCATTCTCTAAGCTCGACTGGGGCCCCACCTCACCATGGCAGGAAGTGGGGTGTCACGAAAGCGGGTTAACCCCACAATCAGCTCCAACTCCAGGGCCCAATCCTACTAAAAGAAAGAAGTGTTAATAGATAATGGTATTAAAAAAAAACCTAATTAAAAAAAGAGAAGAGAAAGTACCAGTACATCATGCCAGAAATTGCAAAATGGCATGGCTCCACGAACGATCTCATCCATGCTCTGATATAAATACGCTAGAGCATAGCTACCCCAATCATACGTAGCCACTAGGTTAAGATCTCTTAGTGGCATAAAAAACATCAGATCAATGGAGCTCACTGTATTAGTAAATAGTATAGTCCCCAATAGGTAGACGAGAAAAGATCTCACCACCTGATCAATCTGGCGACCAGTGGTAGCAGCCTCCACTCTCTCCCAAGTATAATGACTCCGAATAGAGTCAATCTTGATGGTATGCATCCCATTCATATATGGTATCATCCCTAGTAGATGCTCAATGTAAGCAACCCGGTCAGGTGACACCCTATGCAAGCTCGCATTCAAAGAAACTGAGTGCCCCGCACACCGAATCCCTGTAACAGTAGCAAAAGAATTTGGGTCAAGGGCAAACTCATCGAATGGGATATGTGTGGTGTCAGACCATCTCTCCATTAAAGCCTGTAAGGGCTGGTAGTCAGTTCACCCCTGAGTATCTAAAAGGGCCATGATGAAATCTGCAAACCCGATATCACAAATACGGGACTTGATCCCATCTGGAAAGCTGTCGTACCATATGCGGGCACCATGAAAATTTCCAGCACCCTTAAAAGTATGGGAATTGAGCTACGATATAAAACAAGGAGTTGAATTATTAGTCTAGTTAAGCAAATTTAAAACTTTATTTTGAGCTTATATTGAAGAGGCGATCGCCTTTACGCGTAGAGGTGATCGCCCCATCGAAGAGACGTCGCCTCCTCGCCAGGAGGTGATCGCCCCTTTGTAATGGCCTGAACGTAAAGAGGCAAACACCTTTTATTTAGGAGATGATCGCCTCTTCAAAGAAGCGATCGCCCCAACAAAGAGGCGACGCCTCTTCACGCTAAAAAACTAACACTCAAACTCATTTTGTGCAATTTTATTCAATTTTATCAAATTTCTCTTAGTTAAATTGATAAACATGCATTCCTAAGCAATAACCCAATATTATTTCTTGTTATTTACAGGAAAAAGTAAAGAAACTGGACACTAACCTCTCTGGTAGCTGATCCACATATATGAGATCGCATGTCTGCTAAAAGAGGTACCTTGTCCCCAATGTCGAGGCTGAAGTTATATAGGGGACATACTGGGGGTGGTACAAGGTCCCATACGGGCAAGTCTAGGGTCCGCGTGGCATCCATAGTAGAGAAAGCCTTGAAAAGTCAAAGGAAGAATTGAGGAAAAGAAAAGAGAATTCAAAAGGAAAAGTGAGTTTGAAAGATAAGGAAGGGAATTATATATAGGAGGGAGGAAGGGTAAGAAAGGAAACCCCAGTGAGGGAAAAAAAAGAAGAAAAAAGAGACCATTAGCCAAAGTAGGAAAGGCCCATGAAATAGGCATCCCCTAGCGTATCCTAAAAAAAAAATTTTGGAAAAATGAAGAAGTGTTATCTTGCATCTCAGGTGCATCCCAATATTGATATTGAAGAATTAAAGATTGTCTGATCAAATCATCAATTAAAGATGTCTGGTTGAGTTTGAATCATCGAAGTGCATCTTTCTTTTGTGAAGAGCGTCTGGTCGGGTTTGAATCCCCGAAGTGCATCTCCCTGTGTCAAGAGCGTTTGGTTGGGTTTGAATCCTCCAAGTGCGCATGTCAAGAGCATCTGGTCAGATTTGAATCCCCAAAGTGCGCATGTCAAGAGCGTCTGGTTGGATTTGAATCCCCAAAGTGCGTATTTCAATGATGTCTGGTCGGGTTTGAATCCCCAAAGTGCATCTCCCTATGTCAAGAGTGTCTGGTCAGGTTTGAATCCCCGAAGTGCGTGTTTCAAAGATATCTGGTTAGGTTTGAATCCCTGAAGTACATCTCCTCATGTCAAGAGCATTTTTATCGAGTTTGAATCTCTGAAGTGCGCGTTTCAAAGATCTCTGGTTGAGTTTGAATCCCCAAAGTGCATCTTCTATTTTTACTGAGTGATTTCTTATGTCAGAAAGGTTCGAGAATCACGACAAATTATTAATGAGTGACTGATCGAGCTAGGAAAACCTGAGGATCACGATCATGTTTCCATATTATGTTTTTACTAAGTAACTTCTTGCATCATAAAGGCTCGAGAATCACCAAAAATTATTAATGAATGATTGATCGGTTCAGGAAAACTCAAGGTTCATGGTCACATTTCAAGATACTACAGTAAATCCAAACTCGACCTCTCGGGTTTGAATTCCCGAGACTGACGGTCCGAGTGAAGCTCGAAGGTCAGGTATCTCGCTTTCACTATTTATCGCTTTTGTTGCATGTTGCTTTTTTAAAAAATTGATTTTCCAAATTCAGTTTATGAAAAACCAAGGGGATAAACTGTGCACACACTCGGTTTGAGGCCCGCAACAAAAGCCTAATGATAAGATAAGTATGGATTTTTGAATGTGAGAAAACCTAAAGATTTCTCTGAGAATGGACTCAAAAACCCAAAACCCTATTTAGACCCAAAACACTCAAACCCAAATACCTAAAACCTTGTCTGAACCTAAAAAAGAACCCAAGCCCATAAGCTCTTTTGACCCAAAGGCCCAAGCCAGGCCTGGGTCAAAGAGGCGATCGCCTCTTCGTCCCAGGTATTGGTGAGGCAATGCCTCTTCAAAGAGGCGACGCCTCATCACTAGCTAACCTACTTTACATTAAATGCCATTTATGGTTGGTTTAAGGGAAGAAGGGCCCATATATCCCATAGTTGGAGATTTTGGATGAAAAATACAGATTTTTGGACCAAAAATTAAGCTTAGAAAATAGGGAAGCAATGATGAGAAACACTAGGTGGGGAATTAGCCTTGGTTTTGGAAAAAGAAGTAGAGGAGGTCATTGAGAGGCTAAAAAAGGGGAAGGTGGTTGATTTTTTGAGAGAAGTTGGCCATTTCAGAGAGAAAAAAAAAAGGAAAAAGGGAGGACATTTTGAAGAAAAGGGGAAGAAAAAAGAAGAAAAGAAAGAGAAGAAGAATAAGAGGAGGTGAAAACCAAGCTTAAGAGTCCATTCCTTTGAGGAAGAAGAGGGGACCTTGCATTCAATACACTCCAAACTCATCAAACAAAGCTCCGAGGGCTTAGTTAGGAGCTTCAAGCTAGCTTCAATCAGTGAGAATCTTTTTTCTAAGCTTTCAAGTATTCATTTCATAGAAAATTTCATTTCTTACTTAATTCTTGCTTTATTTGTTATTTGAAATTTATTAGAAGGCATGATTACTTGAAATATTAAGTGTTAATCGTAGATTTACATTTATTTGCATCAAAATTTGTCTATTTGACTTCATTTTAGGATTACTTATGTCTTAAGTAATATGTAATCTTGTTGTGCTCTATTGAAGAGGTAACGTCTCTTCAAAAAGATGTTATACCTTTGTGAGGTGGCGATTGGAAATCACCTTCTGGTTAGGAGGTGACGCCTCTTCGAAGAGACGATCGCCTCCCCGCCAGAATCCTGCATGAATCTGCTTTATTTTACTATCCTTTTGGTATATTTTCAGTATCTGATACGTACATGCTGCTTAATATCTTTAGTATTGCATGCGACTGTTATACTTTTATGCATGTTTGAGTAAACAATATATGTTTAAATGAGTATTTATGCTTACTTCATGCGAATTTATTTCCTTTTTATATAAACAACTGTTTATTTTGAGATGAAACTAACCCGTGTTTGGTGTAAGTCTCTTTATGATTTCTAATCACTAAATAATTAGTGAGTCAATTAGTTCTTGAGAGGTCTTATTTGGATTCAGCATTATTGTGATTTTGTAAAGCATTGTAATCCTTAATCCCCTCTCCCCATTTATTCAGAATGAATGGTTATAAGTTATTATTATGTGCAATGAATGTTAGGGTTATAAGCATGAAGAGGATTAATGTGCAAAGTTGGTAATTTTAAAAGCAGAAATGGAGGTCAATCAAAAGGTTGGGTGGGTATTCCAAAAGCCCATACCTAGTTTATGAACCCTGTCTCTAAAGATGGTTGCTAGGTACCTCCGTGGAATCTAGTTGTTGTAAAGTGTATCCCAATTTTCATCCGGGTGGCGACTCCATCTCTAATATGGGCCACAAGCCCATCTTGTATTTCCTAACATGCCTTGAGCTTACACAGTGCCGCGGTCGCCAAACACTTGGGCACACATTAGACCCCACTGCCTATAATAAGGAAATCAATTTGAAACATTCTTTCCCTCATTCTTTTTCCCCATCGCTCGTGAAGCAATAACTTTGAGAAAACCAGTCAAAGGAGGTGCTGTTTATGGTCTATATTTCATTAATCCACGGGAGAATATAGGTTAATTTTTGCATCTTAAAATGCCACTAATGCCTGTCAATATCTTGTACTTGGTCAGATCACCATGAAGTGGAGAAAGCTATGGAGGTTTCTTTTATGAAGTTTGATTAAATAAAGCAAAAAAATAGATAATAATTGAAAAAAAATAGGATGTTTTAGTTAGAATATAATACATAATTTTTAATGAAAAAGAAGATTAATATTTTATATATAATAGGATTAGAGTGTTTTATGTATAATAGAACATGTGTATTTTAAAATAAGATTTTTTACATATATTATAAAAAATATTGTAAATTTTAATAACTCACACATAAACTTTTAAGGGTAAATGCTAAAGTATAAAGAAATATACTTATCAAATATGTATGATTTTTACTTTATTCTTCGTCTGATTTCGATGATCATATTTTTCAATGAAGTGAACTCCTGTTGAATTTACTTTTGATGGGTTAAAGGGATTAAATATCTTTTTTATTCCATTAGTTATTCTTCATTCTTTGCTTTTTGTGATCTTGTGGTTGGTTTAAAGAATCCATTTTTTTTTATAAGAATCTATTTTTTATTAACAATTGAGAGGTTAAGGGGGAGTGGGGGGGTTGAACTCAGGACCTCATCTTATAATGTCCATCACCTGAGCCACTAGGCAATAAAGGGAGGACTTAAAAAATCCATTGTCAAACAATATAAAAATGTCATTTTTTTAATTGCGCAAACATATTAATAGTAGGATATGCATAATAGTGTTTCTAGTTAAAACAAATAATACTAAATAAATACTGTAAATCTTTTATTTTTAAAAGAATAAAAAATTTTAATGGTTTGAAAAAAAATGCTTATGATTTGAGATAGAAAAAAATACATAATATTTATATACAATTAGAATTTAAGTAATTATTAGTTAAGGAATGGAGAAAAATGCTCATGAGTGATTTGAGGTTAAAAAAAATACATAATTTCCATATAAAAAAAAGAGAAATATATGTATGGTGTGGATAGGTGTAAAGCTTTCGTAGCATTCCATCTTTGGTCTTGGATCCCATATCGCCAACTTAGAATGTGTGTGTGTAACATATATATCATTCTGCATCTAACAAAATTACTATGATTTTATTAGATGGCATGTGGTGTCACTGTACTGTTTATATGTTTTCGGTTATTATATTCTTAAAAAAATACATATCCATATACAATTATTAGTTCAAAGAATTAAAGATCTATCTCAACCAATTTAACTCAACCCTATGGAGCCTTCCTCTGCACTTGCGGGATTGAAAATCAAGATATAGAAGAGGGGATGTAGGCCACTGCTATAATGGGCCATCATTCAAATCCAATGCAATTACTATTGCATTTGCTTTGAGGTAAACAATTTTATTTTTATTTTTTAAAAGAGTAAAATTTTTATTTTAATTCAATTTTTTTTGAAAGGGTAAAAAACCGATGTAAAAATTATTATTATTATTATTATTTAATTTATTTTGCTTTAGTTATCTCAATATAGCTAAATAAGTTTTATTTATAGTTATTTAGGAAATGATATAGCTAAATTTTAGGATGACAAGAAGGTACCTATAACAAGAGAACCAAAAAATTGTGATCCTTATATAGTGAAGAACATTAAAAGATATTCAAGCTTAAGAATGATTGAAGTTAAGTCATGTGATGCTTCCCAAACGAGCATCCAAAAACTTGTAGGAGGTTTCTTAATGTAACAGTTGCAACCATATATCTTTTCCTGGCAACTACACTTCTTCTAGTTAGACCTAGCCAAGGGCTGATTCAAGCCTGGAACCAGCCTAGTCAAATCGGGACCCAAAACCGGGCTGAATCGGCCTTAACCTTTAGGAGGAACTAGTTGCTCCCTATCCAGAACTGTGAATTGTAAGTTTTGGTGTCGAACAGGCGATTTTGATCTTGAATTGCTTATTAAAAAAATTTAAAACTTTGGGGGCGGATGCGCCTTAACCCCCCAAACCCTAAAAATAGAATTAGAGTGATAAGTGAAACCAACATCATGCATATGATGGCAATTGTCAGTTGAATTATCAGGAACATCATGTAATATTACTTGAAATTTTTAAATCCTACCATTTCAACATCCATTTCTTTAAGTAAAGAGTCCATAGTACTTGTAGTCACATCTTTATTTATTGTAATAACTTAAGCCTTAACCTTGTTACTGCAATAACATCAAGGGTCACTAAGCTATATCCTGATATGTAAATCCCATTAGTCGGAACTATGTCTCCAATAGACAATTGAAAAATGTCTCTAATAACCAAGTCATAAAAGAAGATTTCTTGTGTTCTCCCATCCCTTATTACCTGGACAAAAATCTTTTTCTTCTCCCTATCTAAGTCTCTGAATTGCAAGAATTGTTGGTAGTCACTAATGGAAGTACCCAGGACTAGCAATAATATACTGACTATAATTCCTATCCTATCATTCATGATTTTGGGCCATCATCAGTAGTAATTCCAATAATAATATAAACTAGAGCACAAACCATAAGAATGATTGAAGTTAAGACCTGCAATGCTTCCCAAACAAACATCCAAAAACTTGTATGAGGTTTCTTAATATAACAGTTGTAATCATATATCTTTTGCCTGGCAAGTATACTTCTTTTAGTTAGACCCACCAAAACCATCCTAGTCAAATTCGGGCTTGGAACCTGGTTGAATGGGCCCTAACCCTTAGGGGAACCGGTTCGTCCCCATCTAGAATCGTGAACTATCAGTTTCAATGTCGCACCTGTGGTTCTAATATCGAATCGCCTATTAAAAATTTTTAAAACATTAGGGGTGGATGTGCCTTAGGCCCCCCTACCTAGGCAATTATTTTTAAATGATTACTTGGGTAGGGAGGGCCCAATGCATATTGTCCCCCCAAAACATAATCAGAGTGAGAAGTTAAACTAATATAATAAATATGATGACAGTTGTCAATTGAATTATCAGCAACAACATGTAATAGTACGTGAAATTTTTAAATCCTACCATTTCAACATCCATTTCTTTTAAGTAAAGAGTCCATAGTACTTGTAGTCACAACTTTATTTATTGTAATAACTTGAGCCTTAACCTTGCTACTGCAGCAAGGTCAAGGCTCACTAAGTTATATCCTGATATGCAAATCCCATTAGCTGGAACTATGTCTCCAATCGACATTTGAATAATGTCTCCAATATTATGTTGTCCCATCTTTTATTACCTGGACATAAATCTTTTTCTTCTTCCTATTCAAGTCCCAGAATTGCAAGGATTGCTGGTAGCCACTGATGGCATTACCCATGACTAGCAATAATATACTGACTATGATTCCTAACCTATCATATATGATCTTAGGCCATCATCAATAGTAATTCTAACACTTATATAAACCAGAGTACAAACCATAAGTATGATTGAAGTTAAGTCCTGTAATTCTTTCCAAACGAACATTTAAAAACTTGTATGAGGATTCTCAATATAATGGTTGCAACCATATAGCTTTTGTCTGGCAAGTATACTTCTTCTAGTTAGATCAAGCCAATGGCCGATCTAGGCCTGAAATCGGCCTAGTCAAACTCAGGCCTAGAACCGGGCTGAATCGACCTTAACCTTTAGGGGAAATTGGTTCCTCCCCATTCGAAACCGTTAACTGTCAATTTCGGTGTTGAACCAGTGGTTCTGATCCTAAACTACCTATTGAATAAATTTTAAATGTTAGGGGCAGTTGTAACTTAGGCCCCCCACCCAGGTAGTTGTTTTTAAACGGCTACTTTGGTAGGGAGGGCCCAATGCACATCACCCCAAAATAGAATTGGAGTGAGAAGTGAAACCAACATTATGAATATGATGGCAATTATCAGTTGAATTATCAGTAATGACACGTAATAGTATGTGAAATTTTTAAATCCTACAATTTTAACATCCATTTTTTTAAGTAAATAGTCCATAGTACTGGTACTCACATCTTTAGTTATTATAATAACTTGAGCCTTAACCTTGTTACTGTAATAACATCAAGGGTCACTAAGCTATATCCTGATATATAAATACCATCAATTGGAGCTATGTCTCCAATTGACAATTGTACAACGTCTCCAATAACCAAGTCATAAATGAAGATTTCTTGTGTTCTCCCATCCCTTATTACCTGGACAAAAATCTTTTTCTTCTCCCTATTTAAGTCTATGAATTGTAAGAATTAATGGTAGTCACTAATGGCAGTACCTATGACTAGCAATCATATACTGACTATGATTCCTATCCTATCATACATGATTTTAGGCCATCATCAGTAGTAATTCCAACAACTATATAAACTAGAGTACAAACCATAAGAATGATTGAAGTTAAGTCTTGCAATGCTTCCTAAACGAACATCCAAAAACTTATAGGAGGTTTCTTAATATAACGGGTGCAACCATATATCTTTTGCCTGACAAGTATACTTTTTTTAGTTAGACCTAGCCAAGGGTAGATTTAGGTCCGAAATTAGCCTAGTCAAATTTGAGCTCAAAACCAGGTTGAACGGGCCTTAACCCTTAGGGGAACTAGTTCGTCCCTATAAAAAATTGTTAACTATCAGTTTTCGTGCCGAACCTGTGGTTCTAATCTCGAACCGCCTATTAATAAAATTTAAAACATTAGGGGTGGATGTGCCTTAGGCCCCCCATCCAAGTAGTTATTTTTAAATCGTTACTTAGGGAATGCACGTCGTCCCCTAAAACAGAATCCTAGTGAGAAGTGAAACCAATATCATGAATATGATGGCAGTTGTCAATTGAATTATCAACAATAACATGTAATAGTATGTGAAATTTTTAAATCCTACCATTTCAACATCCATTTCTTTAAGTAAAGAGCTCACAATACTGGTAGTCACAGCTTTATTTATTGTAATAACTTAAGCCTTAACCTTGCTACTACAATAAGGTCAAGGCTCACTAAGTTATATCCTGATATGTAAATCCCATCAGCTGAAACTATGTCTCCATTCAATAATTGAACAACATCTCCAATAACTAAGTCATAAATGGAGATTTATTGTGTTCTCCCATCTCATATTACCTGGAATTTTTTTTTTCTTCTCCCTATCCAAGTCTCAAAATTGCAATAATTGCTGGTAGCCACTGATGGTAGTACCCATGACTAGCAATAATATACTGACTATCATTTCTAACCTATCATATAAAATTTTGGACTAGTGCCAATAGTAATTCCAACACCTATATAAATCAGTGAACAAACCATAAGAATGATTGAATTTAAGTCTTGTAATGCTTGCCAAACGAACATCAAAAACTTGTATGAGGTTTCTCAATATAATGGTTTTAACCATATATCTTTTTCCTGGCAAGTATACTTCTTCTAGTTAGACCTAGCTAAGGGCCAATTTAGGCTTGAAACCGGCCTAGTCAAACTCGGGACTAGAACCTGGCTGAATCATCCTTAACCCTTAGGGGAAACTGGTTCCTCCTCATTCAGAACTGTTAACTGTCAGTTTCGGCATCAAACCGGTGGTTCCGATCCTGAACTACCTATTGCATAAATTTTAAATATTGGGGGCGGTTGTGCCTTAGCCCCCCACCCCAGGTAGTCATTTTAAATGGCTACTTGGGTAGGGAGGGTCCAATGCATATTACCCCCAAAACAGAATTCGAGTGAGAAGTGAAACCAACATTATGAATATAATGGCAATTATCAGTTGAATTATCAACAATGACACGTAATAGTACGTGAAATTTTTAAATCCAACCATTTTAACATCAATTTCTTTAAGTAAATAGTCCACAGTACTCGTAGTCATAACTTTATTTATTATAATAACTTGAGCCTTAACCTTACTACTGTAATAACATCAAGGCTCAGTAAGCTATATCCTGATATATAAATCCCATCAGTTGGAACTATGTTTCCAGTCGACAATTGAACGTCTCCAATAACCAATTTATAAATGGAGATTTCTAATGTTCTCCCATCCCTTATTACGTGGACAAAAATCTTTTTCTTTTCCCTAAGTCTCTAAATTGCAAGGATTGTTAGTAGTCACTGATGATAGTACCCATGACTAGAAATAATATACTGACTATAATTCCTAACCTATGATACATGATCTTGGGCCATCGTCAATAGTAATTCCAACACCTATATAAACTATAGCACAAATCATAAGAATGATTGAAGTTAAGTCTTATAATACCTCCCAAACAAACATCCAAATACTTGTAGGAGGTTTCTCAATATAATAGTTGCAACTATATATCTTTTGCCTGTCAAATATAATTCTTCTAGTTAGCCCTAGCCAAGGGCCGATTTAGGCTCGAAACCGGCCTGGTCAAACGCAGGCCCGAAATCGACAATTCTGGAACCATAACCAGGGCCATTTGTAGTAATACCATCTTTAAGTGAGGTATAAATTGTGCAATCCCTTCAAGTATACCATTGAATTTTAGAGCCTTATAATCATGCTTACAAGAAATAGCAAGTTCATATAGTTCAATTCCAAAACCTATACTTCTAACTTCCTCTGAAACCTTGTGTTCAATTTGCAAACTACCTGTAGCTTTAGTTATGGCAGCAGCTGCGCAATATAAAACATAAGAAAACATAAGAAAATAAAGCAAAAGAATCTATCATAAAGATTCAAGGAATAAGTTCATAAAAAAACATTGAGGATCATACCATTGGCTCTTTTGACATTCAAAACAGCTCATTTCTTTTCCTATTTGGAAGGAGGGTTGCAGAAAGAAAGGAGTTAGATACAATTACAATATTTAATTAATGTCACAACACTAGGAAATTACACATCATCAATGATTAATAAAGTGAAACCTAATACAATTCAAGTAGTGTGATAAATGAATATATACGATTCAAAAGAAAAAAAGTAGCAAAACATAAATGGAACTTTTATTCTTCTCAATTTTTGATCATTTAACAAAATCAGTGACCATACGAAACCATTATTGATGATTCTTGACAGTCAATTTAGAGATGGAATTTCTCCACCAACGTTACTCGTCTTCCAAATGGCTACTTATGTAGGGAGGGCCTAATGCATATCACCTCCCCAAAACAGAATTAGAGTGAGAAGTGAAGCCAACATCATTAATATAATGACAACTGTCAATTGAATTATCAGCAATGACATGTAATAATACGTGAAATTTTTAAATCCTAATATTTCAACATCCATTTCTTTAAGTAAAGAGTCCACAGTACTGGTAGTCACACTATTATTTATTATAATAACTTGAGCCTTAACCTTTCTACTGTAATAACATCAAGGCTCACTAAGCTATATCCTGATATGTAAATCCCATTAGTTGGAACTATGTCTCCAATCGACAATTAAACAACGTCTCTAATAACCAAGTCATAAATGAAGATTTCTCGTGTTCTCCCATCCCTAATTACCCGGACAAAAATCTTTTTCTTCTCCCTATCCAAATCTCTGAATTGAATGGACTACTAGTATTCATTGATGGTAGTACCCATGAATACTAATAATATACTGACTATGATTCTTAACTTATCATACATGCCTATAGAAATTAGAGCACAAACTATGAGAATGATTGAAGTTAAGTCCTGCAGTGCTTCCCAAACAAACATCCAAAAAGTTTTAGGAGGTTTCTTAGTATAATGGTTGGAAACATATATCTTTTGCCTGATAAGTATACTTCTTCTAGTTAGACTCGACCAAGGGCCGGTTCAGGCCCAGAACTGATCTAATCAAACTCAAGCCCGGAACTGGCCCTAAACCTTAGGAGGAATCGGTTCAGGGCTGATTCCTTCCTATCTGGAGCCGTGAATCATCAGTTTCGATTTTGAACCGACAGTTCGGGATTAAAAAAGTTTAAAATGTTGGGTAGGTATTTTTTTATTTCTTAAAAAAAAAGATAATTTTATTTAAAATAAAAGCCATAAATAGCTATTTTATGGGGTTATTTTAGAAAGTTCAACAGATTAATTTCTGTGTGTATAAATAGGATTGAGAAGGAGTCATTTTTTCTCACAAAAAATTTTCTCTAAATTCTCTAATTCTCTCAATATTCTCTTAATACTCTCTCAGAGTTCTCTTTATATTTTCTCAAAATACTCATTCAATTATTCAATATATATTGTTTATTGGATTATAATCTCAATATTATTTTGATTTATTTTTTAATTAATTTCACTCTCAATTTTTTTATTCACTTTTTAAATATTTTTTATTCACTTCTAAATTTTTTTTATCAAAAAATGGCAAGTAGAAGTAGAAGAAATGGAAGGTCAAGATCACAATATTTTAGTGAATCACTACCAAAGATTGTTGATTTAGATAATATAATGGATAATTTGTAAGGTGATTTTCCAACATAAGAAAGTCAAGAAGCTTGTGTGGAAGAACTTGCAACAAATATTCCACAACAAGGTGAAGAAGAATAATTTCAATCACAATCGGATATTTTCAAAATTTAATTTTAGTAGCAAAGAAATGCGGATTTCAATTTTGATGTAATTTTTTAATTATTGTGGCCAAAATTAAAAATTTAAAAATGAAGGTAGTTGTGGCACATTTAGAAGGCACTTTATGAACAAGCATCCAACACAAATTAGAGTTGAACAAAGACAAACACAAATTTTTGGGTACATAACATCCTCTTCTTCTTCTCATTTATTTAAATATAGTGATGAACAAAATGAATTGGAATTATCTAGAACAATTAATATGGAACATTTATCTTTTAGTTTTGGTAAAAAAGTTTGTTTTGCTAATTATTGTCAAAAAGTATTAAATCCACAAGCTAAACACGTGCCTTGAAATACAGTAAAACTTATATTATTTAATTTATATAAACAAGAAAAAAATAATTACAAAAATTATTTATAAATTTTAATGGACGTGTATGCATTTGTAGTGATATTTAGAGTGATCATTGGTAAATCACTCAATACGGGAATAATTTGTCATTGGATTGACAATGAATGATTATTATAAGAAAGAATTATTGCATTTAGAGGTTTTGATGACCAGCATACCACCAATAATATTTTTAGAATGATTAAAAATATTTTAGAAGAATATTTTTTAATTAGAATTTTTTTTTTCAATTTCATTTGAACTGCATCAACTAGGGATCTCCAATCTATTTGTCAACCAAATATTGGAGGAAATTTTTTTTATGCTAGATGTGCATGTCATGTTTTAAATTTATGTGTCCAAGATGATTTAAGATAATTGGATGTGCTTCTATCATCAATTAAGAAAGTAATTTCATTTTTATGGACACATCAGTAATGAAATCTTGGGAAAACTTTTGCAAAGAAAATGGTAAAAGGCCAAAAAAAATTCCAAGAGATGTTTTGACTTGTTGGAATTCAACCGATGACTTATTAAACGAGTCATTTGAATATAGAAATTTATTGTGCACATTTATTTCCAATAATGTGCGTTAACTTCATTTCTATCCACAAAATTGGGAGGTTTGCACAAAACTTTTAGATATTTTAAAAATATTTAATGATGCAACTTATGTTTTAAATGGTGTTTATTATCCTACATCACATTTATTATTAATTGAATGTTGCAACATTGTTCGTGCAATGCAAAAACATGAAATTGATATTGTTTTAAAAGAATCAAATTTAATAATGAAAATAAAATGGTTAAATTATTTTAAATTCATTCCATTAATTAATCATGTTGCATGTGTTTTTGATCCTAAAATTAAAATAAATGGCTTACATGATTATTTAAGTATATATTATGGATGCTTAGGTCTTATGGAAGATAATGATATAAATATAGAATCGGTAATTAATAATGTAAGAAAAATATTAGTAGATTTATTTAATGAATAGAAAGATAATTTAAATATTAGTTCTTCTTCTTCTTCTTCTTCTTCTTTTCCTACTAGTCAAGAGTGAGATGAACAAAATAAAATTAGTATTGGTGATCGGGTCTTGTTACAAAGACAAAAAAGACCTCAAGGATCATCCGGTTCATCTCCCAAACTCAACATTTATTTAACAACTATTTTCGAGTTTGGTGATAGCAAACCCAGAATAGATTTTTTGGTCCTTGAATGGTGGAGTCGACACCAAAATACATTTCTAACCCTTGCACTAATTGTTAAACAAAGTTTTTCAAGTCTACTTCCAATGGTAGCCATTGAACAACCATTTAGTACGGGAGGAAGCATTTTGGATGAGACTCGATCATTTATGCTCCCAAATCATTAGAGGCTCAAACAAGCGTGGATGATTGGTCAAGAGCGGCATTAAGGCAACAAAAATTGAAAGAGACAAAAATAAAGATTTATTTGACTTCACAATTGATGGAGGAACGAAAACTTCAACTCTCGATGTTGGAAGTGAGTAATTATTTAAGGTAAAAAGGGGTCTATTTTTTTTTAAAAAAAAATAAGAGAACTACAAAGACTTTGATTTCTCTATACCCTAAGAGGATACGTAGGCAACTTAATTGTTGGTAAGAAAATTAAGTTCAAGCCCTTTAATTTTTTAAATTTAATTTATCTAATTTAATTTATTAATTCAATCTTGTAATTTTTTTTATTTGAACCAATATTATATATAAACTAACTTAATTTTATTTTATTTCAATCAGTTTGAATTTTTTTTATCTCAAGTTAACTAGTTAATTTATTTTAAGTTAACTAGTCAAATTTTTTATTTTTTATATTTTAATTTGTAAGCAAACAAAACATATTAAAATGCCATAATAAAATTTTATTTCAACTTTAATGTAATTTATTTTTCCTAAAAATTAATTTTTTAATATATTATTTAAAAATTAAACTAAATCGAACCGAAACTGGCCGGTATTAGAGCCGACCTTGAACTTTCCATGTGCTCGGTTCTGGTGTGGTTCCACTAACCTTGGAATCATGAACCGTTGGTTCATGAACCAGAACCGACAATTCTAGAACCATAGCCAGGGCTACTTCTAGTAATGCCATCTTTGAGTGAGGCATAAACTCTTTGTACAATCCTTTTAACTCTACCACTGAATTTTAGAGCCTCGTAATCATGCTCACAAAAAATAGATACAAGTTCATCTAGTTCAATTCCAAAACCTGCGCTTCTGACTTCCTCTGAAACCTTATGTTCAGTTCGCAAACTACTTGCAGCGTTAGTTATGGCAGTAGGTGCACAATACAAAACATAAGAAAACACAAGGAAACAAAGCAAAAGAATCAATCATAAAGATATAAGGAACAAGTTCATAAAAAAATATTGAGGATCATACCATCGGCTCTTTTGACATTCAAAGCAACTCGTATCTTTTCCTATTTGGAAGTAGGGCTGCAGAAAGAACAGAGTTAGATACAGTTACAATATTTACTTAATGTCACAACACTAGGAAATTGCATGTCATCAATGACTAACAAAGTGAAACATAATGCAATTCAAGTAGTGTGATAAATGAATATATGCAATTCATAAAAAAAAGTAGCAATTCGTAAAAAAAAGTACCAAAACCTGAATGAAACTTTTTTTCTTCTTAGCTTTTGATTATTTAACAAAATCAGCGACCATACGAAACCGTTATCGATGATTCTTGATAGTCAATTTAAAGATGGAATTTCTCCACCACCGTTACTCATCTTTCGATGGATTTTTATACTCTAATTCAAATTCTTTTATGAGCCCCTCTATCACTCAACACCACCACTCAAACAAAACGTGCAGAGAGTTTGAGGTTTTATTATGTAGGAAACAAAAAGGCCTGAGGTTATGTCATAATTACAATTTGGTCCTCTCATTTTTCAAATTGAATTTTTAAGAACCCCTTTAAATTTAATTCTATTAACTATCACACCCTTTCGCGTTTGTTAATGCAAAAAGATATATTTACCCTCATACAACTATCAAATTTATAGTCAATACCATGCCAAATGCATAGTTTCACCCCTGAACTTTACTCAATTAACCTCTAGCAATCCTCAAGTTTTGTTATGTTCTATTCAACCGTTAAACTTTCATTTTGAACCTATCTAACTCCTATAATGTATAAAATTGAAGTATATTATAAATCAATGTTGACATTGACCCAAAAGAAAATTATATAAATTAAAATAATGTTTAATGATAGAGAGAATATAATTAAAAATAATTTTTTCTAACTTTTTAATATTAATTTTTAATTCTATTTACATTATTTTTGAAGCTAATTTTAGCATTTTATGTGTTTAAAATTATTTGAAATTAAATTTTTATCTTTTTTGATATTATATGAGCTAAATAAAATCAAAAAGTACAAATTGAAATGTGAAAAATTCAAAATAAAAGTTTAAAAGTTGAATAAAAAATAATAAAAGTTGAGGAGTGTCAGAGGTTAATCATGTAAGGTTAAGGGAGTGAAACTATGCATTTTAACGTAAATACTATATATTTTTCTTTTTTTTTAATCACCATCATACAATTCATTACAAATGATCTCTACCCTTTCCAAAATTCTTAATTAACACCCATTCTATAACAACCTATTAATATATTTTATGAATCTCCGGAGCAATTCGGAGTGAAGATTCAGAGTAGAGATTCAAAGTAAATAAAGAATCCAAATTGGTTTGGAGTAAAACCAAAATTCAAAGATTTATATAAATTTTGTTCGTATATTCAAAATTAATATTTAACAAATTCATAATAATAAAGAGATACATATTTTTATATTGTATTAAAATTTTTTATATTTGATAATAGTAGTTTTTATAAATTTTCTTTTTAAGTTTTATTTTAATATTTATATTTTAATAATTTTATAATTTGAACATATAAAATAAATTGACTATAAATTTTACTATACAAATTTTATTTGTAAATTTAAATTTTATTTTATGATTTAAACATATATTGAAAATTAACTATAAAAAGATTCAATTGATGAGTGTAGTTATTTTATTTCAATCAATTAATTAGTATTTAAAATATCAAATATCATATTTTAATATATTTAGATATAATTTATTATTAAAATGATATTACATTTTATTTGTAACACATAATTTGAAATTTCTAATCGTATCACGCATTACTTGTTAACTTTATAATATATCATAAAAAAAATTATTATTATTAGTAGATTATATATATATCACATGATATGCCCGCTCATGAAGTATTGTCCACTTTGGCTTGGGGGACCCTACAGACTATACAATTTTGTCCTTTAATGAAGAAGACGCCTCACGAGAGAGATGGGAGACTTAAGCTTATAAGGACTCAAGCCTCTTGTCTCCTAACCAATGTGGGATATTAGGTGCACCATCAGAGCACTGATGATGTTCAATCCAAATCCTTTCATATGGTAGGCCTACTTGTGAGTTATTATCCACTCTGGCTTAGGAGAGCCCACAGACAGCACAGTTTTGTCCTTTAATGGAAAAGGCGCCCTATGGGGGAGAGGGGGGATTTGAGCTTATGAGGACTCAAGCTCCTCGTCTCCTAACGGATGTGGGATATTGGCTGCACCCAATATCAGGTGCACGTAAAATTCCACATCAGTTAGGAGACGTGGGGCTTGAGTCCTCATAAGCTCAAGTCTCCCCTCTTCCCCATGAAGCACCTTTTCCATTAAAGGACAAAACCGTACGGTCTATAGGGTGCCCCAACCCAAAGCAGAAAATACCTCACGAGTAGACCTACCATATGAAAGGATTTGGACTGGACATCATCAATGGCGCAGTTTGTGCAAATGAGGCAGTGTCCTCTACCCAACCCCTTTGTCTGAGGGGCTTTGATGGTGTACCCAATATCTTATATCGGTTAGGAGATGAGGGGCTTGAGTCCTTATAAGCTTAAGTGTGCCCTCTCCCTCATGAGGTGCCATTTTTAATTAAAGGATAAAACCGTGCAGTCTTTGGGGTCCCCAAGGCAAAATGGACAATACCTCACAAGCAGGCCTACCATGTGAAAAGATTTGGGCTGGACATATATATATATATATATATATATATATATATATATATATAATATTGTTGGTTTCGATTTTGATTAATCTATTTGATTCTCGATTCAAAGAACTCATGATCTCCTAACCCGCTCCAATAAGTTTTTTGGGACAATTTGTTTCAAACAAAGTCAAAGAGTCAAGAGAAATTTTCGATTATGAAAATTTTCGGTTCAATTTTTTGGAATAATTTAGGTTCTCCAAGACCCGTGCACAACCTTACTTCCATATTAGTTAATACAAAAAGATATATTTACCCTCATACAACTATCAAATTTATAGTCAATACCATATATTTTTCTTTTTTTTAATCACCATCATACAATTCTTACAAATAATCTCTACCCTTTCCAAAATTCTTAATTGACATCCTTTCTATAACAACCTATTAATATTTTTTCCTCAAATATAAACCTATTTAATTAGTAAAATATAATTAAATATTATATGTTATATAATTATTTTACATGTAATGTTTTATAATAATTTTATTTAAAATCAGATTTATACTCAATAAATAATTTAATTTGAAATTTTTTATTAATTTTTTGCAACTCAGTAATAATTAGTAACATTATAAACAACTCTCAATTAAAATCTTATATTTAATACATATTTTCGATAAAATTATTATGTATGCTTAACCCCTATATTATATATATTTTCAGCAACCGTATATATAGAGTATAAGTTATTAAATATAATACGATTATATTATATTTTAATTAATGAAAATGACTTAACTTCTCTTATTTTTATTTGTAAGATCATGACTTACTTTAATCACAATGATGTAGTGTTGAGTAAAACTATGTCATTTTAATTATATATAATATATGTCTATATATATTAGTATAAAATAAAAATAATTATATAATAATATTATTTACTTCATTAATTTTAAATAATATAAATAATATTAGATTTCTTAAAAATAATAATATAATAAGTTATTAAGTATAATAATAATAATATATTTTAATTAATAAAAATGACCTATCTCTTGTTTTTATTTGTAAGATCACACTTTTTTTTTTGAGGGAGTTAGATCACTACTTACTTTAATCAAAATGACGTTGTTTTGGGCAAAACTATGTCATTTTGGTTATTTATAATATATGTCTATATATTAATATGCAATAAAAATAATGATTATAATAATATTATTCTACTCATTAATTTTAAATAATATCAATAAGATTAGATTACTTGATAACAATAATAATTAGTAACTTATTAAATATAATAATATTATTTAGCTGATTAATTTTAAGTAATATGAATAACATTAGATTTCTTACAAGAAACAATAATTGATAAGTTATCAAATATAATAATAACAATTTTAATTAATAAACTATAAAATTTGAAACCATAAAATGTTAATTTTTTTATTTTCATATTTTTAATTTAAATTGAAATATAATGGGCATTTCACATTTTTACTTCTTGTTGATAATAATAATAATTTTTTTATTTCTTATATTTTAAGTTTAAATTGTGTTGTAATGGACATTTCACATTCTTATTTATTAATTAAATTATTTGAAACTATGCAATGTGAATTTGATTATTTTTATATTTTAAGTTCAAATTGTTATATAATAAACATTTCACATTTTTAACTGTCAATTGAACAACAACAACAATAATAGCAATGATAATAATATTAATAAAAAAAATTTAGTGATTTATTTATTATATTTTAAACACAAAATAGAATAATTTTTATTGTATATTATTGTAATTTCTATCATATATTATAATACATATACTACTTAATCTACACTACTTAATAATATAATGAAAATATATAATTAAGTTCACTATTATATATAATGAAAATATATAGTTCACTATTATATACTTATATTTATATATTATTTATTAAATTATAGTTAATTTCACTATTATATATTTATTTATTTATTGTTTATTAAATTATATTTGGTTTCGGTACGGTTTTTGGTTCATTTTTTTTGTAAATATCTAGTGCCATATCAAATTAGTCACAAAATTTAGTTCGATTTGATTCAAAATTAAAATTATTCAATTCAATACGACTTTAATGTCTTTCAAATCCATATTTCTATATTTTTTTTAGTGAATAACTTTTGCAGAGTTTATAAACTTCTAATGATTTTCATAGAATTTATGAATTTATCAATGACTTTCATAAGCTTTTTATTATGAAGACATTGACCAACTTTTTTTTTTTTAAAGATGGTACCCCAACTATTAAGAAGCAAATCAAATTGTACCAAGTTAAATATAACAACCATAGAAATTTGATTTCTTCTTCTTAAAAAAAATGCAAGTTACTCATGTGCTAAAACTATTTAAAAAAAAAATCTAATGTTCATTATGATCCAGATGCTTTACATTGCTCCACATATCATTAGCTATAGTTGTTCTCCATTCATTAGCAACATTTCTTTGTTACTCTTGAGTTTTAATAAATGGTTCAAACTCATTTTCTTGATTAGTTAGTATATGTGAAGATGATACAGTTTCAGTATCTGATTTAAATAGAAATTCATCTGAACGACACTCATTTCAAAGAAACTTATGCAATCCTGCACAAGCTAATACTAGCTCTACTTGCGTGGTAAATGGAAATGGAGGAGCTGTTTTGAAAATTGTAAACCATGACTTAAATATACCAAATAATCACTCAATTGTATTCATCAAAGAAGCATAACAAAGGTTAAATAACTCTTTTGAATTTTTAGGATGGCGACCTTGACCATGGAAATCTTGAAGGTGGAAATCCATAATCTACAAAAAATTATTTACTTGATATATATATATATATATAAATTAAAAAAAAATATCATGGCACTTTAAGTCCATAATTCCTTGATAGAGTATCATTTAAAAATCTCGAATCATGTGTTAATTCCTCCTAGCCACTGAGCACATAAATGAATTCCAAATCAAAATTACAATATGTTAAAACATTTTGTGAAATTGTTCCATGACGATTGCTCTAGCTACTTGTATAATGTCCCGCTATCATTGCTAGAATATGGGTACTATCAATAGCTCCAATACAATCCTAAAGTAGTTTACTAAATAAAAGAAATTAGAAAAATGACAATAATAATAAAAATAAATAGAAATAATAGTAATAATAATATAATACTCTAAAAATTGATAATATACTTTTTTTAAAAAAATACTTACTTTAAAGTAAGGATAGAACCTTGCACTTTCTCTAATTTTTTGTGGCATTGAAGGACTTGGATTAGCCATTATATCTACTACAATTTTTTTAATGCTATCAAAACCTTATTGAAATTTTGGCTAGTGGTGAAATGTGATTGGCCAAATGTTTTATGAACTGGGCAATATTTAGAATTTTGACCAATAGCGAGCAAAAATGTCGTAAGCATTTCTTCGATGCAAATATACCTTGTATCCTATAAGGGTGTTTTTTTTTTCTCTAATAATGTGACACAACTTGAGAAACACGTTAGGATACATTCTATACACTTTTCAAAAGTGATCTGGATCCTCATTTAAAATTTTATATATATAGTCATAACCGCTTGAAGTTATTGGACGCCTAATTAAAGGATGCTCAACATGTTCATGGGACATGTTAATTATAACCTCATTCAGGACACTTTGAATTGCTTGAATTGTTGCCAACAAATATTTAATAGTTGCATACCATCTTTCATCAATCTCTTCTTCTTCTACTTTTTGATTCTCTACTTCATCATCTCCACGCATCATATTCTGAGATATACAAATAAAACAACCTAGATGGAAAAACAAAATAATAAACCTATGTATATGTATTAATTCCTAAAAAATTATAAAACACAAGTTATAAAATCCATTCTCCACTCTTAGAAGCTAATATCAAAATAAAAATAACTAATAAACATCTTAAAATAATACAATTTATTAATTATTTGAAATTTAAACAAAAACACCTAAAGTATTTAGTAAAATGCTTTACTAGTTCAAAAAGAAAACACAAAAAAATCAAAATAATAATAGAATTCATAAGAAAATAATATTATAATTCACTGCTCTATTTCATAAGCTATCCATTTAGAGCTTTCTTCTGGAGTCATTTTCAAAAACTTAATCTTCTTTGATATGGTATTAAACAACTTAAGTGCCTTGTAACACGTACGCTTATCCAAGTCTAGTATTTCTTTAATAAAATCACAACAACTGTATTTGCTACTATCAAATGAACTAATAGCTTCAAGCAACTTGTTAATAGAAGTAGTGAGTTTGTTTATAACATCTTATTGACTGTTGTTGTAATCAGAAGAAGCATATTTTCCTTAAACTCACTTCTACAATATTTTTAGGTGCTGGAGGGGCCTCTGCACTAATGGATTCTGAAGGTTGTGGTGAAGTGAAATGATGGTAAGATGGAAACTTATGTAAAGAATCTAGTGTATCATTCTGTATAAAATGCTACAGTATTTGGATCATAAACCAAGTCATTAAAAGCAGAACCTCTATTTTTTTCTTCCATATTTGTTCTTGCATAAATGTCATCTCCTAGTCCAATTGCATGTCTTCCAGTTGCAACTCCATTTCCAATTGCTACTTTTAAATTTTATAGCCTCCAATTGTGTCTGTGCGATAACTTTTATGGGTAGGATGAGACTAGTGAAGATAAAAAATGATAAAAAAAATTATTAGTATATGAAACATACATATAACTCATACAATTCTTGAAATTATAAAACTATATATATTGATTTAAATAAAAAAATTAAAATAATCTTCCCAAACCTCATCTGGAGTAGTAAATTTTTTTTTGTCATGGGGAACCCATCTAAATCCAGAACTAAAGCCCAAAAGATTACAATAATTGTTATATCTTTGTTTAAACTATTTTATTCGACTTAAATATTGAGAATAATCCTTTTCACATCCAAGTTTTTATTCAAAGCTGGGAGTATTTTTTTTCCCCAATAGTTAGTTTGTTGATTAAGTCATTGTTATCACATTGACCCCAATTTGTAGCATCAACCATAAGTTTTAGTAACTCATTAGTTTCTCCAATTGTCCATAATTTATATTTTTCCATAAATTTTCCTTTAGCCTTGTTATTTCTTTGATTTGTATCTTCCATATACAATGTTACTATATCATACATGTAAAATGACAAATAAATAAGAATATATTCACTAATAAATATAACAATTAAAAAAATCATAATTGTATAAAGGGATAAGTACAAAAAGTACCATGTGGTTTAGCGCTTTTTCACTTCGAGCCATGTGGTTTTTTTCGTGACACTTCAGTACCCTATGGTATATGTTGTTGGCAAATCTAGGCCAAATTCACTAACACCGTTAACTATGCTGATGTGGACGTTGACTTGCTGACATGGACGTTGACTTGTTGACGTGGATGCTGATGCCAGTGTCCACATCAGCACGCGTAAGCAAGTCCACGTCAACAAGTCAACGTCCACACCAGCAAGTCAATGTCCACGTCAGCAAGTCAACGTCCATGTTAGCAAGTCAAAGTCTACAGGGTACTGAAGTGTCACAAAAAAAAAAAAAAAATACAGGACTCGAAGTGAAAAATGCTAAACCACATGGTACTTTTTTGTACTTATCCCTTTTTAGAAAATATATACTTATATATTATAAATTTAGTCAAATTATATATTTATATACACACACTAAGAAAAAGATCACTTCTATTCTAAACTTTGAGTCAATTAT